>KZ308593.1:410165-481756 GCA_000376725.2 Ladona fulva
TGTGGAATTTACCATAGGATTTTTATATCATTATAATGAAAGAATTCTACAAAGCTACGCCTGAGACAGTATCTTTCGTGCAGAATAAACTTACTTCACTTAAAGTCTTATCTCAAGATTTCTAATGCTTTAAAAAAAAAAGGTTCTCCTTATTCTACCCAGGAAGTAATTAAAAATCAATCTGAGTCCTGCTATGAAAATTTCGCCCACCTATGATATACAATTTTAAGCACAAAGAAAATATAATACATTGTGAAATTCAGAGAACCTGAGACTTCCAAAATACCCAAGTGCGAACTTACGAAAGTCAGACTGCGTTTCGCCGTGGGATTGGCATTCTTGGTTTACTCTGAAAATGGCAGATTCTTGAAACTGGTTTTCTACTCTAAAGCAAGCTCCGCTTATATTTTCTGTGAGTCTTGGAATGTGCTACTGTTGGCGATTGAATGTGAGAGACAGAATTTGAATGTTCAGATCGTAAAATGGATCTTCGATAAACGCTACAAGTCCTCAGAGGAGATTGCGTTTTACTTTGTCCATAAAATTCTAATTCTAAATATTATAAATCATAATTCTTGTTTACGAAAACAAGAATTTCGCGACTCAATTCCTTCAAAATAAGATTTTGCCTAAGCCAACCTAATAGAAGGATAGTTCTTATGATAGATTTCACTTAAGAAACTTAAAGGAAATATATCTTGACAAGTATTTTGCACAATTTTAAGTCCTTCTACAGTAATAATTACATAAGAATTACAACTTTACATTAACATTGGCTTAAATCGCATACACATTTAATTAAAAAACCAAGAATATGAATATGGTAATGAAAATTACTTTAATTAAAACAACTGATGTGCATGAAACAAAAGGTAACTCCAGGTCTGTGCCAAGAATTCATTTGACTTGAAACTACCTCTATATACTGAAACAGCTGAATGAAGTGAGAATTAAGCAGAAACTAAACGACTTTAATAGTAAATTGGTTATAGGCTAATGACGTCAATTCATTTCAACTTAAAAACTAGCGAAAATTGCAGCGGTAAAAATTCTTTTGCAAATAAAATAATAACAACAACTTGTACTTTCCACAAATATATTTTGGTTAGCAACCAATGGTTTCGAACTTTCAGTTCATCTTCAGGCTTAGGAATGCAAAAGAAGAAGANTATCTCGCTAGAGAATATTCATTTTAAAATTCTTTTGATTATGTCAGAGATCAATTTGAAGAGGAAGGGATAATCATTTGGCCTAAACTTACAGTTTAGATGAGAATGTTTCAGAAATATCTTTTAATAGATCAATTAGCGGTAGTTTTGTAGTTCCATGAATTTTCAAGTAATTGACTAGCACCTTGATTACACATTACGCATTAACTGATCATTAATTCAAATTTCTTTAAGCATTTATTTTTTTTAATATTTCTCGACATAAATTATCCACTTCCGTAAATAACTTACGTTGAGGAAAGTAAAATATCTCGTCATCCGTGATCGATCGAGTTGACAAGACAAATACATACGGACGATGAGTATTGAAGACCTTGAAGATTCCTATTTAAGCCTCTTTGATATCTTTATTTTCCTTTGTTTTATTTCGAATACAGTCTCATTCTCCTATATAATTTATATGTAAGCTATGCATAAAATGGCTCCCACAATCCTGACAGCAAAGCGTTTTCATGCTAATAAATGGCCATGCATAAAGTTAAAGCAAAAACAGCTTGTGTCCATGGTTTAAAGAAATGCAAGTGTAAAGAATTTTAGGGATCTGATGTCTTTTCTATAGACAGATTCAATAATTCTTTGATGAAAGCAACTTATATTTGCGGTGGTTCATCTTGGGGTCTCACCTCCTCAAGGCTTGTCTTAGAATCATAACTTTTCTACGAAGCTCATTTGCATGGGGTCGTTAGTTTGGTTTTCTGTTGTATCTAAAGTCCATAATACTTACCCAATATTTTTATGCTTTTTCCCAAATGGAATCATTTATATTCTTACATACATACATGCAGAAATTGTTTTAGAGGGGCTTTATCTTATTCTTTATAGAAGTTTTCATTATTCTTCCTACAATAAAATCTACGGAGGTGGCCGTGATATTGTGGAAATTCATGATATTTCACAGATGTTTATTTTTTCCACAGCGATAATTAGATATTTTTCATTTTCAAATACACCGCTGGATTTTCATAATATGTCATAAAATCATAGCATTTGTCTTGATGTACAACTCGCTACATTGAGCTAAAATTTTACTTGGAAGATGTTTCAATTCATTATTAATTCTTCCTGGAACACGCCTTAAGGCGGCAATCAGTGGTATATAAATACATAATCGTACATCTGATTGAGTCGAATCAGGGAAACTTTAGGAAGAAATATATTCACATTCATACGGTCAAATATTCTGTAGAAGTTATCATTAACAATTGTTCTTTAAGTTTATTTCCTAAATTAAGTCAAAGAATTTGATATAGAATTGGAGAGTTTTGTAAAGCGATAATTAGAACGAAAAGCTAGAGTTTTTCAAAATTATAATTAATAACTACAATATTATCTAAAATAACAGTAGCGCATATACTCTTGTATCAGTCGACCCTAGTTTTTCGTAAATATTAAATACTACAAAGCTACTTGTAGTGGGTTAATTTAAATTTTAACGCGTGGATAAGTATAATTTTAAGTAATATGGACTAAAAGAGATATAATTTACTATTTGAACAACAACTTTGGGCTATAAAAGTTAACAATAATTTCGTATAAACCAAGACATTATGACAATATTTTTTCGAGCTTCAGATACTATGAAGTTGGCCAGATTCAATCTTTCGACTTTTTGCACATGGATAATCGATATATTTCATCGGTATGATCCATTAGAAACTTAAATTAGAATTTATGTTGTCTATTAATTGTAAAAGGACTACTCACCTATACCTTTTTATGATCATTTTAGACCACAGAGTATAGGGAATTAATGTAATTTTCAATTAAAATATAAGTAAATATAGTTTATTAAAATAATAAAATGATTTTTAGAGTAAATATACGTATTACTCAAAAACAATCATCTAAAGATGATATACGAAGTTTTTATTTCGAAACAGATAGAACTTCTGGATGACTCTCGTACTTCTCTCTTGTATATGTCAACCCTAGATTTTTTCGTTGAAATTTTGTATTTTAAGGTCGACCTAGACACGATTATGTACTGTATCTTATCTATGGCGTTATTTACTTACTTCTTAAAAGAGATTCGCTTATCATTAACCTGAAAAGAGTTGTTTGATAAAGTAGTGTTTCTTAAAGATATGTTAGAATTCATCGGTAATTCCATAACTTTATTAGGTTTTCACTCTCCTTGCCTTTAGTTAGTGTACGTCGGTTTCCTTGTTGGTAAGAATAAATCAGTTCTTTGCTTCCAATTCTTAAAACTATAAAGTTGTTTTAATGATTCAGAGTTTTTCGTCAATTTAAGGAAATACGTTCAATTAAGATACCTTTGGAATGTTATAAGTGCAAGTGAATTTCTCTTTCGGTTTTTCCGTCAAATTAACACATTGAGGTGTAACTTGATGGAACTTCTCCATTATGATACCGTGGGAAAAACATTTGAGATATTACCAAGGGTAGTTGGGCAAAGTTGTTACACTTTGCACATAGAGGCGCACGCCTTAAAACTAAAGGACAAAACAGATGGGAAATATAGCAACATGGCTAGGATTCGAACCCCAGTTTCCCACTTTCCGGGCAGGCATTCGAACCACTACCATGACGCGGCATTAAAGTGGTTAGAATGCCTCTTTGGAAAGTGGGGTTCGAGTCCTTGTCACGTCGCTATTTTACACATCTATTTATCCTAGGGATTTCAATGTTTTCTTTACGGTGCCTTACATCTTCCATCTTACACTAAGTGGTCACCTCAATAAACTCTAATCTTTTGTAACCTTCACTCCTTTGATTTCATGGAAAGTAATTTCTTTGATTATGGCTCAAGGAGAAAGCAAAAGCAACAAAGACAATTATTAGCCAAGAATAACGGTTGAATTAAGAAAAACGGAAGTTAAAGGGGATGAGAAATGGAACTAAGAAATAATTATCCCAGAAATATCTAATGTGTTACCCAATGAAATTAGATTTCTAGATGAAATGAATAGGAAATTTTCTCACAAGAAAGCATTCGGAAAAGTAGTTCGAAGCGGAAGTGATGCTAGGAAGAATGTGAACTGAATTTTTAGCTGTCAGCTTGTTAGTTGAGAAGTTTTCCGCGCAAACTTCAGAAAGAAAGATTGAAAAAACGGCAGTCAATCAGCCGTCTTTCCTTAGGATCAGAATGTTTTCCCTTCCGAACAATTTATGTGGACTGAAATCATTCTGTAGTTAGAAGAACGTACGATATCATGATCGAGATGAAGGTATTTTGAAAGTATTATAGATTTGTTCGGATACACTTTATTATGGTTTATTTTCAATTTCGTTGTATTTCTGGTAGTAGCAATATTTTAAGCTTTTCAACTGAAGCTAAGTAGGCGATTTTAAATCACCGGAGAAATCGTATCATTATGAATAAAAAATCGATAAAATACTTTACACAAAAATTCATGAGCATAGATAGCTTTAAAAATTAAAAATTGATCTTATCTAATTACTGCGATACTGGGATAAGATACTGAGAAAATCTAGTCAACAGCTTATCAGTCGATTGATCTACCAATTACTAAGAAATGGATGGTGATTAATTACTTCATAGTAAATTAATTTCGAGATATTGTACATAGCATTTCTTATGGACGGGATAAATTATTCTGACTCTGAAATAGTTTTATTGGTAATAGAGCTCAAGTTAGAAATTCCTCTTCTATAAGAGGACGTCGAGTATCAATCAATTTATTAATTATAGGCTATTTATAATTATATAAATAAAACGAGTTTCCGAAACCCTGTAATAGTTCAAATATATCATAAATTACTCTCGTTAGTAATCCTTCAGGTTAAAAAATGTTGAAGCAGTAATGACTCGATAAAGGAAAAAATAAATCCTTCTCTATATTGATTGCTTGATACTCCTTTTAATGGCTATTGATCAAGCATCTGCTAAAATTATTCTGGAGAATGAATCCGGATCTTTGCTTTGCATTAGGTGGCAATCAAGGTCTGCAGCTGATTTTAAAACTACCACTTTCATAAACAAACATTGATAAAAATGCAGATGCCGATAGCTTTATATGACAGGGTAGAAAAACCAGTTTCGATTTCACGCGACACGAAAATTATCTGGGTGAGATCTTAATCGATTATCTAGTCTTCTTTCTTTGCTCGAGTCTCGATGAAGTCAAAGTTGCGGAAACTGAACACGCATATTATTATGACAGCTACCAACATCTTTACAAATCATCGGCCGTTAGCAAGAACTTGTCCTAGCCTCTGGTATCGCCCACTTCATGTCACGCGAGAGATATAAACACTTCCTTTTATGGGATCGCTGCCTTCAGCCATACTACAGGTAAACGGATGCTGTTATGACCAAGAGTAGGGTTGCAAAAGGGACGGTAAAATAGACTCCAGGGCTCCCGGATAGCCAAGTAGGCAACGCGTTCGACTTCGGTGAAAGCGGTCCCGGGTTCGATTCCCGGTGGTGGCCCTCGTGCGAAATGAACAAAGCAGTCGAAGCACTTTTCACAATAATAATACTACCAATAATAATTGACTCCAAACGAGGTAGGACCCATTGTTAAAATGTTAATAGTTAAAGTTATGTGTAAAGCTGTATTCGTTCTAATACGATGGATTTACGGATTAACTTATTTAACAATAAGTTATTTAAGTAATTCTTTTCATCTGTTACCTGCTCCAACGACTGCCTTGAAACATTTCCACTGAATCCGGGTGCAGTGTTTGAGATTTTTTGTCGTCAGTATTCAAAGTTAGCGTGGTTTTAATGTCACATTCAAAGAGTTAAAGTAAAAATGTACAAATGAAATTAGTCTTCCGTATGCGTTGATTTGTAAGAATTTAAGAGTAAATGTTATGAAGCATCAAAAAGTTTTATTCTCTTCATGATATACAGAACTAAATAAGGTAAGAACACTTAGTAACTTCCACAGATATATATCTGTGGAAGTTACTAAGTGTTCTTACTTTATTTAGTAAGGCTCCCTTCCACAAAGTTGAGCTTGATCATATCAGATTTATATACAGAACTGTATCATTGAAAACAAAAGCAGAGGTCTGGCGTGTCACAACGTAGGGAATTATTGTCAGATTTCTGAGATTTCTGGAAATAAGGCTTGAACCATTCTAGGAAGAGCCGTTGGGGAAGACTCTGACCTAAAATCAAGAAAACATCATGGGTAGTCGTGTTGAAGTGTCTTACAAGAAATGTTGTCAAAATTTGCACCATAAACAGTTCAATGTGAAATACTCAGAGAACGCCTAGTTGGAAAATTCATGGTAATCAGATGCATTTTGCATGGCATCTTTTGGAAGTAAAATGATTTGCAATATACTTCTCTTCCATCAAATCGTTTATAGTGCAAAGATAACAATAAATACTGTTCAACCTAATATTACGGAGTGTTTTGTTAATGCATCTTCGAAGCTGTTAGTAATCAATGTATCCTAACCGTTTAACGGATTTTGAGGGAATCTTACATACCTCAAGAAAATTTTAACGGATTTTGAGGGAATCGTATCTCAAGGTTAAGCGAATATTAGTGTTTATAAAGTTTAAATAGGTTATCATGGTAGAATTAGTAGCTCTACTTCCACGTAGACTACTTTTTATTAACTGCTTTTTGTGTACCGTACATGGATCGGATCAGTGGTTTTATAGACCAAATGAACAATTAAGAAGTGGATGGAATATTTTATTAAGGTTCATGTTTTAAGTCGAGTTTGACTCATGTTATTAAAAAATTAAACTGTTTGTTTATTTTATTCCTGTGAACTCTTGATTTAGTAGATACTCTTATTTAATTGGCATTTCTAAGTTATGCACTCTTTACTTGAATCTATTGAATATTAATTCAAAGGTACATAAAAACGAGACGTAAATCTCTCCTGAATTAAATGCGTGAAGAATTCTTTGGATTCTCCACGCTTCATTTCATTTCATCCTCTGGCGAAATGTTGATTCAATCAATAAAGACTTGTAAATTATCACCATTATGAAAAGATAGGATGAAATGCTAATAATCTGGGTTTATAGCGAATAAAATTCTCTGGTAAGGCCTTAAGATATTTCAAAAAGATATGCTACGCGCATCCGTTGAAATGAACAGTTATTAAATTACTCAGAAAATGGAAAATCTCTTCTTAGCAGTTTATGTAAGAACTTCAGTACATTACTCGCACAAACTGGATGTACAAAGATGAATTTTTACCAGTAATTACATGTGATTTCGGTGAAGGTAGATTAGGAGAGTACTTTCACTGTACATCGCCAGGTATCATTCTTTGTCGTAGGTAATTGCTAAGATCGGTGATTTGAGATACTTTTTATTGCGAATGAGAAAGTGAGTACAATCAGACCCTCAAGTCAAGAGTTTGAAATATATCTTCTCAATAGCTTTAAATCGAGCCCATTCAATGGTTGAACTATCTATTAAATAAATAATTTAACTCAAAGAGAAAACAAAAAAAAACTACAATGAAGACGAAATGGAATTGATGTTGTATCTCATTTTATTCATTAATGTGTCGATTTAAGTGGAAATGAAACATTCTTTGGTTAGAAAATACCCCAAAAGCAAAAATATATAACGGATTTGAATTTTATTTTAATATCAAACCTAAACCTACCATTTTCGATGGCTTTTATGTAAAATACAGCAAAGTGTCATCTGCGGCCCGCTAAGTTTGTATTAGTGCTAATGAGGCCCGTGAAGGTTTCCCCGCAACGTGGGTTTTTTCTCTACCACTCTCAGATGTGGAGGTTTCTTCCCATTAAGAAAATCTTACTTTTGATTCTTTGTGTATTTTAATTTTTTGTATTTTATGGTAGTAAATTCCAATGTATATTGAGATACGAGGCTAAATGGAAGGAATGCCCACTTGGGCATAACCTCGCCATTATAGGGTCAAATAATAATCATAATAGTAATGAAGGTTAAAGCGTGGACACACCCGATTTACTGCATCGCTTTATCAATTGAGCCTTGAAGTCAACCTTGTCTGTCCACTAGATGATTAAAAAAATAATTCTCTCATCTTAATTTTTACACCAACAGTATTTTTTATTCGACACTAATGATAACTTAATTCAAGCAAATCGTCTTTTCTATCATTGTGTCTACTTCTCAAAGGAACCGTGTACATTGGATTACTTCAATATCCTTTTGTTCGCTAATGAATCTATATGAATGTGAAAAAAGAGTAATTAGGCTCACAGATAGCCAAGTGTTCGCCTTTGGCAAAAGCAGCAGGGCACCCATACGTGCGAAATGACCTCAGCTGTCGAAGCACTTTTCACGATACTACTACGAGAGTGATTTATGGATACAATTATTCATTACTTTTCCCTTTGTGTTTTCATCAGATAAGTTCGGATTCTATTTCCGAAAGAAGGTTGGACTAAATAAAATTAAAAATATCGCCAAAACTCAGTAATAATGGTTTAGCCAACTGAAATTTCACCTTGATTACAAGAATTATTTCCTAAAAGGGCGTATCCATTGTGAGTTAACCAGGAAAAACAGCTTTGAGTTGAATTCATCGGAATCAAATTTTTAGCGAAACAGATAAACATTTATTGCATTATTTAACCTCTTTCAAATTACGATGTTAACTAATTTTGGAGATGTCAGCCAAACACAAGATCTTACCTTTTGATTTTAATGGAATGATTATAATTTCTACTTCAGCTTAATCGAAACAGGGATTCAAATATCACGAGCAATATTATATATTCCTTCGATGATAAATATACCACTGTTACATCTGTTATAGAAATATTGATTAAAAAATACAGTTCGAAGTGAATAATTGACGTGGATCATCGGTCACTTATTGCATTCAATATCATTTACGTGGTGAAAAGTATTTTTATCTCTTTCAGAAGTGAAAATGTTGTTTTGATGTGCCTGAGGCTTTAATTATGGATACAAAGATTTGTCTTCAAGTATTTAAAATTATTCTGGCTCCAATTATCTATAGCTTGATTTAAGTGACGTTGAAGTGTCGATGAACAGGCTCCTGGATAAGGGACCTCCAATAACTTATCCAAAAAGTAGTTCTAGTAAGATATCGAATGACAAGTTCTGAAGTGAAAGTTTGGTGTAATTTATTTTACTATAATTTTTGCAGTAATTTATGCATGGCTGGTTTAGATTAATATGGATATTTCATAATCTCTCGCGACGCTGTTATTAGAGAAATTGGCTTCCAAATGGCTCCCATTTTCTATTCTAATGAAAAGTTCCGTTGATCAGCGTTAAGGAAAACAAAAAGCATCCATCCCTATTAATCCATAATGGATTATAAGAATTAGCTGCGAAGAAACATACTCGTAGGAATTTTTCCTTCTTTCAAATTGTGTCGCATTCATATCTTTAGATAAACCCTACTGAGGTAAATTTTTCAAAATAAAACGAATCCTCTCAGCAATAATATATTTTTCTTCACCAACGATATAAATTTAATGAAGAGCCATTTTATGTTGGAATATATAATTATTTAAATGGCATAAACACGCTATTGTTTAATTTCATTATCGACACGTCTGTATTGCTGAATATAGATTAAAGTTGGCTGCACCTGTAGCATCAAGTTAGCGTCTATACTTCATTCACGTTAGGAAGGCACACGGTGTCCAGAGAGAGGGGAAAAAAGTGGAGGAGATGGGGGCCTTTTGAGGGGTAATTCCCGCTTTGCGTAATGCTTTTTCCTGTTCAGGGAGTGCTGCCTCCCCTATTTTCTGACTTGGACTAGTCCCATCTGCGCAGTAGGAAACTGAGTGAGCGCCTTCCTTACGCGAATGAGCTTTACCTGGGCTGTAGTTAATTTAACACAGGTACACGAAAAGAAAGGAAAAATGACAATTCAATGAAAATGGTTTTTAATTTTATGTACTTCAGACGCTGTAGACGTTGACACTTTTATCGATGCGTCTTCGCATATTGATTTGATTGTAGATGCACTGACACTCATGCTTACTTCCAAAGAAAATATCTTTAATAGAAACTTAATTTTTTTTAATTGCCCAAAGGTCGTGAAAAAATTAAAATGTATAAAAATAGTCGTCATTCATTGTCGCCACTAGTGTTTTACAGTGAAACGATCCACCGGGAGAGCTCGATTTTCAGTTCATTGTAAGGTGGGCATAGAAAAACTAAGTTTTGCTTCGATGTTTCAATTTATCTTCCAATTTTTAGTTATATGGGAAGCAAATCATTTAAAACTATATATCTCTCGCAATATTCCCGATGAAGCAAAACTGATGAATTCCATCTCTCTAGAATTCTCATAACCTGGAGATATAGGCATCTGCGTTCAAGACTGTCCTTGCGGTTTTCATCTAAATAGAAGAGCTGTGAAATCTCCAAACTACAGAACTTTCGGACAGACAGAAGAATTAAGCAGAAAAAATTCAACTTTTCGATATTATTATTGGAAAATAAGTCGATTTTTTGATGACGTTTCGAATGATACAACCTCATCAAATTATGGCGTCGGTAATGGATGACAGAAAGAAGTTGTAGAAGAAAAGACACTTGCTACTGATAAGAATGAACCTAAGATCGGGTTTTAAACCACATTTTAGATTATAAAACTGGCAGTGAGTTTATTCAATTGTTTAAAAGCTATGACATTTTAGATTTTAGGTAAAAATATCTTGATTTTACATAAAAATTTTAAGACGCAGAAGGCCCCTTAGATACCGGTGGCGTTATTTATGAACTAAAATAATTTTTCCCGTTTACAAGCATTGAATTAGTCATTATCTACATTTCAGTTCTATTTTTAAGGATTTTTACTTTTATTAGCGAATATTATTCTCAATTTTATCACGCTTATGCACGCTAGAGCTGTATTTTTGAGAAGTCTCGTTTATGTGTTTAAGGGTCTTTTTAAATTTCATGCAAAGATTATTTTAAATTAATCCCTTTATGAGTGATTTGAAGTGGAAGGTTGTACACGTAGGAAAATATTTTGATTTTTTAAAATTTCAATGGTACATGTATTTAAGCAAACAAACATGGCCCCAAACTATAACATGGCTCTGATTTTTTTATTTTATTGAAAATCCAAGGAATATTTGCCACTTACTTTTGACGTCTAAATATTATGCCTTACTTAAGTTTATCATAATTTTAGAGTGAGCCATATTTTTGCAATTAATATTCAATATATATACAACAGGATCAAATGAACACTTACCTGGGTGTTTTGTACTCTGTACGAGATTCATCGGCCAAAAGTGATTTGTAGTCGTATCCCCATCTCTCGATCAGGTATTGAATAAGATGGCTGGAATTAAACAGCAGAAAATTAGTCACTTAAGTTTTACGGATTAATTGCAGATTTTTTTTTGTCTTAAAACGTTATTTCGAGGCATAGGAACTTTTATGAAAGAGAACGATCAGATGTTTGTGAACTCACGCGAAATGAATCATAACAGAATGAAACCATAGAATAAATATCCATTTAATTCCTAGCAGAATTAATGTGAGAAGTTTATTCTTTACTCAACCTTCCGTTTGTTTAATTTCTTTTGATTATCCGAGTAAATTAGCTGAAGTAGACAGGACAAACTTAAAGCAGTTTATGCATTTATGATTTTATACTTTTGGTAGGTATTATGATTATTGAGTATGATTCAGAAATATTCTCGTTGCTAATAGACCTTATTCGTTTTCCTGGACTAACCTCTCTTTGAATCTCCCTTTTCTAGAAAAAGCATCAAGATTTAGATAGAATGATGAAATGCTGGGTTGATTGGCTATTAGAGCTCAATGTAGACGAATTTTCAGTAATTAACTTCTTCGAAAAAAAATCTACTGTCAATGATTATTCGTACAGCCTCCAAGGGATAAAAATGAAAAGTGGAATCGGTGGAATATATCGGAGCAATCCTCACGAATAACTTAAAATTAGGTACCCTCACCCGTTATATATGTGGACGAGCACCGAAAGTATGACTTTGATTCTCTAATCGATTACTATCCCGTATCGTACATGGAAAATAGGAATTCGTGGAACTGATACGGAACGGCCAATATGACAGGGAGGACTCAATACATCTATATCTTCCAAATACGTACTTTCTCGGAACTTATTAAGTAAATTAAGCGTTTTTAAATCTCCTATCTTCTAGATATTCCTATCCTGCGTCCTGAAGTCTCTAAGTTACGCTCACTGATTTGTCGTAATAATTTTTTACGAAGCATATCGCCTTTCGCTGTTTTAGCGAATTTAGAAGTAGTTTTGCCTATATAGCAGTTGTCTATGGTTTTGTTCATAATTTAAGAATGTAATTTATTACAGATACTGGCAGGCATGCGAATACAGGTCGAATACCTAGGAATGGTTGTTAAAGGAATCGTTATAAAAATGAAAAAGGATATAAATAAAAGTATGCCTGCACCCACGTTGTGTTTTAGAGAAAGTTGTTTACGTCAAAGGGAGCAAGAGGGTAAACTGGATGCAGTTGGTATGAGTTATATGAGGAATGTGGTAGAAAAAAATAGGGGAGACAAGAGTCAGTAAAGATAGGATAGTAATGGAATAAGGACTAAAAATCTTAATTAAAACTTCTTTCTTCTAGAGATTCCCATCCTGCGCCCTGAAGCATCTAAGTAACGCTCACTGATTTATCGTAAAAACTTTTACGAAACGTATCGTCTTTCTGTTTTAGCGAATTTAAAAGGAATATTGCGTAAATTGCAGAATCTCCGAGGATTTACGGTTTTGCTCGTAACTGAAGAATATAATTTTAAACAGATACTAGGAGGGGTTCATAAAAGAATTGTGATGAAGAAGAAAGGCTATGTGAACAGTACGATAAGGATATTTAACGTCGATTCGGAAGAATAGAAAAGATGAATGGAAAGAGAACGACTTACGATAGATGAGGTATTAGGAAAATGTGAATGGTTCTTTACGGAAAGGAAGACCTAGAAAAAGCTTAAAAGTGAGGAAACTCTGAGAATTATTTTTATTTATTTATCGTGTGGCTTTGCACATCAGAATAAATTAAATTTTTAAGGAGACAACAAAATAAAAAAAATCATGGATTGTACATGAGAGTTACTCTGAGAAGAGATTGGTATATGCAGCTTTGGGAAGAAAAAAGAATGTAATTTAAAGTCAAGCAAAAGATATATGCAAAGGTAAGAAATTTTGGATGATTATCCTGAAATAATAGGCAAATGAAGAGCTCGTGACAAAAGGGAAGTGCTTTAGCGATATATATGAGGACATTAAAGGTATAACACAAATACGAGCGAGTAATTTTTCATCAAAATTTCATCTGATTTTGTTCATCTGACATTCCATACACCGCCGCTTGAGAAAACTCTGATCTCGAATTCAAGAGAAACGAGCGTAGGATACCAACGGGAGATCCGCGGAAGCGAAAGCGTTTTCTCCGTGTCACTTTCCGTGACTCATATAAACAAAGCAGCTCTTCAGCAGTAGACCAATACTTGGCAAATCGGCCTTCCCTTTCAAATCAGTTTCCTCAGATAAGCAAACCCACATTCTTGTCAACCTCTGACCCCAGGAAACCGCTCACCCATATCAATCGCCTCCTCTGCTTTTCCAAAAGATTTCTCTTCTCGGAAATTCGTTTTCCCTGGAGCGGATATCCTCTAAGTGACACCAATGATTTGCGCAAAGATCCAAATTCCGTGCACATCCACTACTTGAAAACGTCTTCGAGGTATCGAGGGGCTATAGATTCCTTGAATTTCCCCGTGTCTCTGGTATATCTACTAAAATTCAGTTATCGTTGAAACTAATTTCGATTTATTTGAAAATGCACGTACCGAATCATCCTAGGTCGTATCTGCAAATTAAAATTGCGTAAGGAAACATGGGAAACTAAATATTCGGAAAAATTCACGATCACTGCCGATTAATTGTTAAATGAGGTGATGACTAATGTAAATCTAACTTTATAAAGAATATGACGTCATAGGTTAAAAATCTTAGCAACGAGCAATTGAACTGATACATTTTGATTTTATTATTATAATTATTATTCTTATTTTACTCTTACGGCAATTTTAACCCAAAATGGCCTCGCTTCCACCTAAACTCTGGATATATTACATGATAGTAGTATTACACTAATATAAAAAACTATTGGCTACAATTAACTTAAATCCGGAAAAATAAATCAATACATCCAAATAATCCTTCAAACGTAGATACAAGAGAATTGGTACAAACAGTAGATACAAATTAATAGGCAGTCAAGTTGATATATAAAAACTAACGCATAGAACTAGGTATAGGTACATTTACGCTGTATGAAGAAATTATACTACGAGAAAATGATGTCAGTGCGTGGAAATGTTCGATAGGCAAAAAAGATAGGAGCCTGAAGAAGAAGTTACGAAAGTTTAAATTGTCTGAAAAATATCTGAAGTAATTTCAGGGAAGTGGAGAGGATGGCAAACAGGCAAAGATGACACAAAATATGAAAGCAAATTGGATGGGTCGTCCTCTGAGGAGAGTGTATTACCGAAGAAATAAAGATATAGGGAAAAATTGACAAGGAAAAGGATTCAGCCAATTAATATAAAATAATAAAGAGAGTTAACGAGATCTCAAGAGAGGGACGGAAAAGGGGCAATGGAGAATCTTGAATAGGAGCTTATTACTATGGACCTCTTGAAGAAACCGATGATAAAATTCATTCGAAATAAATTTCTAGCCTTAAAATTCATTGTAGTTGAGATATAGAACATGGAATCGGTTTATTTCTTTGGAAAAGATTCTTGTGAAAATATAAAAATTTGGTTTTGGAAAATGAATTAATTTTAATCATGAATTAATAATTCCAATGAATAATAATTAATGGATAAAGTAATAAAGTTGGTTTAAGAGTACATCAAAAGAAAACAATGCAATCTAGGAAAAGGGTGAAAGTTACATCCAACATTAAGATGTAATTACGTCTGGGAGTACTCCCAAGCAGAAACGGACATGAAATAGGGTATTTCCCTTTACCCTTACCGATGAAGTTTCCCGAACGGCATGTCTAAGCGTCTTGGACGCAGATGGCTAGAGCAGTCACCCGGAAAACGGAAGATCCGGGTTCGAGTACCGATCATGTCAGACATTTTTCATGTCCGTTTCTTCTTGGGAATGTAATCTGGTTTGTGTCTGCTTTCTGTTTCTCTTCTTTCTGTTCTTGTTCATCCGCTTTATAAAGTACCGAAATCATAGAGTCCACTATCCATCCAGAGATAAATTTACTATAGGATCAAGGTATGTAGCGATCATTATTTCCAATAGATATTGAAAGAAGCAGTCAAGCTGTCAAATCAACCCTGAGAGCAAAAGGCATCGTACTACGTCTTCCAAAATTCTACTCTCCAAAAAAGGTGAGCACCTGCGGCCCAGTTCCCCAGTCACGCCCACGATTGACACTCTCCCGAATTTCACCTGCAATCACTCCGTTTCCGGATTCGTCTACGGGCCAAATGAATTTTTATGACCCTCAATACGGATTTACTATCAATTAATCTCAAACACCTGGGACATTGGGTTCCTTGAAAAAAATTCCGATTGCTTAAATTTAATTAGCCCATTATTCGCTTTTTAATTAAAATTTTATACGTTTTATTTCACTCCACAGCTAGTTAAGCAAAATGCAACGATAATGAGCGGATAGTTATGTTTTCTTATTGATACATAGAGAATTGGCGGAATGTTTCTATGCACAAAACTATATGAAAACATCCGCATAAGCATTCAAAAATTTATGCTTTAAACGGAAATGGTTCAGTGGATAAATATTTCTTAAGGAAATTAATATCCACCGGGTGTTTTTTTCTGAGAGTAAATTCACCACATCTATTGGAATCTCATTTTGCATTTATACTCCAAGGATTGATGTTTTATCACATTTCCATTGTTTTTTTATAAATACTCGGCAATTACAATAACAATGTCATATTTGATCTTGTCGAAAATAGCAAGGACACGATATTAGGATTGAATCCATTATTTCAAAACTTACATATTCTGTCCTATAACATCCCATCAAGTTATCTGTTAAGTAATTTCGAAAATGTTATAGGTGTACCTCTCCACCTTTTCTCAATGAAGGATAAGTTCAAAACTTCACAAACTCCATCCTCTAAGTTGCTCAAACGATTTTGTATAATTATTTTTCCTACATCGTTTAATATTTTTTTTATGTTTTACTTTTAGATTCTGCAATCGCTATATTAATATTTTATTTCATTGAAGTGTATGGTTTTTAATTATTCATATATTTCTGCATTATTTTTAACAGTATTTATTATATTTTATTGATTTTTACGCTGATAACTATTAAAAATTATTCTATCATCATATGTTGTATTATAATGACAGGCTAAAGGATTTATATTTAGACATTTTTAAGCTTTCAATACAAGTGTGTAGGCGTACGCAGGTATCCCTTCTTTGTGGCTTTACTCTTACTTCGGATATCTTTTCCTAATCTTCTCGTAATCCGCAATTCTTCAATGCAATGCAATGCAACCCTCTCTATCGATATTTAATGTTGTTCACACTTCACAACCTATTGACGATGGGTTGTATGAAAAGGGACTCATATTCTCAATTTCACCGAATGAAGACATTTATTTTGTTCATTAAAAAAATGGGCTCAATTTCCTTATGACCAACGAGTTAGGTACGCACAGTGGTCTGGAGAGCCCGTTTTTGCAGTCAAAAGTCGATTTTTCGAACTCGTTTGTTTGTATTTGTTTGTTTATAGCATCAAAACTTCTGTCCTTCGATACCATTTCAGGTAGGTATGTCAAGCTATCAAACACTATATTAGCAATACAAATTAAACTGATCTTTGTTTGCCATATGTGTGAGAAGACATTTCTATTTTAATGAGAAGAAAGGATGATACATTTGAAAATGGGCCGAAATTCCATTGTTTACACTGGCAGCCACTTCTCTGGCTAACTCAGCTTCCGCTGAGTGGTGTCACAAATCGTCAAATAAAGAACAGAAAAGCAGCTGCTTTTTTTCACATCTTATAGTAAATAGATATTAAAATTTGTTGTACTATGCGAGAACGCGGTGGTAGAGGGTGTTTTTTTTATAATTCAACATCTTTTTAATTGATCGGAAATTAAAAGGCATCCTGGGAAATACTCTTCTAAAGGGTAAATTGAGTATAAATTGTTATAGATCTTAAGATTACAATACGATAATGCTCTCGAACAACCTTTGTTGTAAATAAAGCAATTCTAATAGTGAAATTTTAAGAGTGAAGATGGCGCAAAATTTCTGAGAAATCCGGCTCATCCATGTTTGAAGGCCTAATTCTCTGTAATAATGGTTACCAAAGAGGAAAAATGACTATTTTTAATTGGTCATTGAAGGAGAAATATCTTATAGAGCAACAATTTTTGGATCCATACGAAAATGTTCGAAAAATCGACTTTTGACCGCAAAAACGGGCTCCCCAGACCAATGTGTTGTGTGTTGGTATACACATAGACATAGACAATGTGTTACGTCAGATAAGATTCGGAATCGCGCTAGAAAATGACAGAGCGAATTCCAGGTAGAGACGATTTTCTATCGTTTTACATCTCAGAGGCGACCTTTACCGTTTTGTGCGAAGGATGTCAACGGTGTTTTATTCGAATCATTTTGTTTCCAGTGGCGAGATCTTGGCCATTTGCAAGCGAAGGTCGGTGGTGTGGGAAAGAGAAAGGGGAGGTGAACGTATGTGGGTGAGGGGTCGCTCAATTGGGCCAAGTTCAAGCGCTGCTTTCGAAATGATATCACGGATGCGGGACGCGCGCCGCCGCAGACGTGACCTCACCGTGCGCTTTCGATTGATCGCTGGAGCGGAAACGCTAATCGCGTGCCGTCGCACCATTAAGACCCGTCTTCGGAGCTGTCGAAGGAGCCGATCAGCTGTCTCTTGAAAGCGGCCTCATCAAGGGCATTGCCATTCACACCGTTCCCGGACTTTCCATTTAGTTTTTAAATTGTCCGATTCCGATGCATTCTTTGTCTGCGGAGGGCTTCTCCTTGGAGATTTCAACGGAAACAATCACCTTTAAGTTCGTGGTACATAGGGATAGTGCCTTAAGGCTTGCGTAGGCTTGACTAGTCTTAATATTTCCTTCATATGCTAATGATTGTTCTTAGTACCATCCCTCCATTTTTCATGGAGCTTCAATTCAGCACAGGACAATGCTTCTTCCTTCTCTTATTGTCTCATATTGCCTGCTATCATTTTATTCTCCTCGTTCATAGTACATATGTTATCATTTTTATTTCCCCTTCTTAAACTTTGAGGTGTAATTCTATCTCTTTAGGTTGTACCTGTTGCTTTTCTGGATGCTTTCATTTCCTATGCAGTTTAAGCCCTCTTAACTGCAGGGGCGGATTTATAACTAAGCGCAATAGGCGCTATCTGAGGGCTACATTTACAATAAGACCTCATAAGGCTGTAATAATAAATTTTCAATGACAAATTGGTCTGGTTATTCGCTAAAAGGAAGAATATTATATTCGTCGAATAAGTCTACACAATATGTTTATAGAATATATTACATTGCATATGCCACTATATAATGTATAAAATTCTATCCAACATTCATTGTAATTTATAGAAATAGTTCGTAATAAAATTGAAACTTGTTTGTTTATTCTAGCCGTAGTGGGCCGACTGAGATTTCTATCGGACGTGCATTTGTGTATCTTATGAAAAAATTCGAAATTTCTAGTACGGGCTTCAATCTGATCTTCGCACCTAATAATTGCGCCTAGCTTTATCCACTCTGCTTAACCGGCTAACGGATCAATCGGCCTGTTTACGTAAAAGACTCTCAGTTTACGCATTCTATTTTCCAAGAATTACTAAACACTGTAAACGAAAAATGTAGAGATTACGAAGGGGGAAAGCAGAAGAAGATAATTGAAACTTGTCTGGAAAAATGTTAGTTTTTGTTTAACATATTATTATGCGTGAATTCAGAATAAATACATCCTATAAATAAACACTTTCCCATTTCTTCATAACACTTAGGAAATATCTTTTTCCATGAACGCACATAATGTATATCGGCACACTTCAGATTAATCGGCTAAAATGGCAACCGGCCAGATACGCCGAGGAGGCCGGTACAAGGACTACACTGAACTTTATATTTAAATGCTGTCAAACTTCCCGTTCCATATGTTAAAATTTGCCTATGATTGAAATATTATGGATATTTTTCCTTTGGCCTCTTTAGTCATGTATTTGTGATTCAACATTATGTGGTTCGAATGTCAAAATTATTGCAAAAAATGCAGCCTATTCTCGTATTTTTTATTATGGATACTCGAATTAGGTGTTAAAAAGCGCCTAAAAACGTTCAGTTTTTCGTTCTACCGTTGATAATTATTAATCAGACGAAAACAAGAACTTCGCATTACATGCTTAAACGCAGGATAAAACATGCTAAAATTGCGTAACTTGTTTTTCTGTGGGATCCTTTGTTAAGTGTTACTCATCTCTAACCTGGAGTATCCACAATAAAAAATCTGACACCCGGTACATTCATTACGTACAGAATATTTTGTAATTGGGAATAAAGAAGATTGAATATGAAATTAAAAATAAGTGGGTACCTAAATTATCCTGTTATTTATTTAATATTCAAACTTGTGATATTTGTGATGGTTCATTACTTCGCAGAATAGCATAATACTCAAGGCAACATTTGCATAGTATGTCAGCTTATAAACATGGCTTTTCTCCGATAAGTACAAAATAAAATTAAAGGGGCAAATAAAATTAGTTATTTGAATTCGATTTCATTGGATACATTGAATTTTCAATCAAATTTTTTTTTATTTCGCGTATACATTTTTTTGCGCGATTTTTTCCCACGCAAATGGACGACCCTCGAAATTCAATATCAAAAACAAAGAATGAAATTTCATGTATTTTAGAATGGGTTAAGAATCGGAATAACATGATTGATAACGAAATTCACCAATTCTTCACCTTTGCGGTAGCTCTTCATGATGAAAAAGGAATAGAAACAACTTACTCATGTTACCACTGGATTTAATACATACTATCAGTGTTTTGACGTATAGCGTCATCATCAGTTACAAGAAACGAGCAGCGATATATAGTGGCAGGAATGGGGAGGAGGAGAGAGGAATAAGAAGGGTATGGAGAAGTGGAAGGGTAATACTGGGTTAAAGAAATAAGACAAAGTTTTCACGGCAGAGGAAAGGATAGGGGAAGTGTAGGGGTAAAGTTCTCGTTGATCGTCGTTGAGGAAGGGTATGTAAGTGTTTTAAGAATTTCTAATTGTTCACATTGGTCCAAAGCCTGCCCTTTGTCCGTGAAGTGGAGAACATGATTGATGGATTGAAAGTATTCAATAATAAGCGAAGAATGTTGAATTACATTTTATATTGCGTGTCACTGTATAATTTGTAATATAATTGTAATTATATGTAACTTGTTGCTAAATTTTTGGAGTCAAATTTTAAACGAAGTGTTGAAATTAGTTGTCGATATATAAAGAGGTTTACACTTGTATTTACATATAAAGCTGAGAAATCAAAGGGAAATATTTGGCACCATATCACTTAACAGTATGATTAACCTTAAATGATTGAATCGATTAAATTTGAGGTAATGTGTTTATTAGACATCACAGGAGTTACCAATTAGAAGTAACTTATTAAGTGCTTCTCATTTTCACTGTAGAATGCAATTAAGAACAAGTTTCAGCTAAAAGGACAAACTTATCTATAATTTAAGTCATCAGGTTTTGTTCGGATCTTATCGAGATTTTAAAAAACATACAGCAAAAAAACTATGTGTTTATACATTTTGCGGAATGTTTTATATTCCGTTGATTGTTGATTTTAACATGAAATATCGCTATTTAAGACGGATCAGCATTTCGATGATGATTATTCTTCCGTGAATTCTAATTCATTAAATTAATAAAAATAAAAGAGAAATGAAATATATGAACGAAAGAGTCATAGTAGGCGTTATGAATATGCTAATCTCAAACTGTTGAAAGACACGAAAGATTTGTTAAATCTACCCTATGTAAATTATGAAAATGCGTGGGACCGGAATTAAACGTTTTCTTTACATTGAAGTAAAAAAGAGAAAAGTGTAAACGATTCATCCAGCGAAGACAAGCAATGAATGAAATTGCATCTAAATGGTCGAAATTCATTGAGCTGTGGCTTCATAACGACTTCGTAAGATCTCAAGTTTCGTGGAAATTTTATTTTAAAGTTTAGATGTCTAAAAACAATCACATCTGTAAGTGTTTCGTGAAGGAGAGGGCGATTTGTTCGTTACTTCCGTAATCATTCTATTCTTTCGCTGAAGATATTGTAAAAAAGTCATGGAAATAACAAGTTAGAAATTAACGATGACGGTATAACCATGAAAATGCTATTATGAAGAAGATGTGCTAGATATTCGAATCAATGCTTACAAGCAAGAAATATGTAAAAAGTTACTGAATGAGGTTACGTTATCAGCATGGACTGAAAAACCATGCATACATTCGAGGAACTGTAAAAAAATAAACTGAAATCGATTGCTGTAATTGAAAGTATTCTCCTTGCTATTGAAAGGGCAAAAAGAGGAAACAAGGAAACAACAGTAAAGCCCATTCAAGACTGTTGGAGTAAAGGTGAAGTAGATTTAAGAAAGCTCGGTATGTAGAAAAAGCAACGAGAGATTTATAAACTGATTGAGGAAAACAAAAAAAAAAACGGAATAAGAGAAAGTGGGTGAGATCCATAATTAGAGAGGATGCATTGCTAAATGAAAATTATGGATGGAAAGATGTCATGAAAGGGAGTATACGAATATAGGGAAGGAGTTCCTGTGGGAAATGCCAAGAAGTGGCGATAATGATTGGCCAAAAGAAATGAGGCCGTAAGAATGTAAGATAATAATATGCGAATCAACAGGGGGGCAGGAACCGTACCTATGTTAAGAATACATTAATTTATGAATAAATATTGTTGAACAATAAACCATTCACTGAAATGCTAAAGTAATTGTTAAAGATAGAACAAGACAACTCCTTAACCAAACTCGGCCAAATGCAAGGGTCAATTGGGTGATTGCCTAAGGCGTCGAGGTTAGTGGAGCGCATGATGCTGGAAGATGATTTGGTCATAGGAATTTTCGTGATTTCAAATAATAAACAGAATTTGTGTAAAAATAAGATTCTATATTTAATCTTCTTTCAGATGGTTTCCCTCCCGTTTCAGTACGACCATTATTTACAATAAATAAAAGATCTGGTGATGGGGGGCAATACATTTCAAGGCTTATGTAACTTTGGATACCTAGGGAACTTAATAGATAATGAGAATAAAATAAGCAACTGTGTAACGGATAGATTTCAGGAGGGGAAAATATCATTTTATGCTAATCAACAACTTCTTAAAAGCAAGGTAATATCGAGGAACTCAAAAACTCAGATATATAAAACGTTATAATTGTGACGTATGGTGTAGAAACATGGTCCTCAACCTCAAAAGAAGAGAATACTCTGAGGACTGTTGAAAGAAAAATACTAAGGAAGATATATGGACCCGTCATAGAAAATGGCATGTACAGAATCAGCTGTAATGATGAGTTAAATAAATGCCAAAGCTCACCTCGATCGCCGAAAGGAAGGAAGGAATTGTTTCCAATAAATTTTACTAAAGAAAAAAAGGTTCGCAATAAAACGCAAAATGCAGAAAAAAGAACAACGTTGCAAATTTTTACGATGTAATGTATACAGAAGCAAAACAGCAAAGAGAGATTATAAAACAATAACAAAACCACTTTGAAGTAACATAATGATTTTTAAAGCAACAGATCGATGGAACGACAAACCTTGATTATGTGTTAGCTATAACACGTTCCTTATATTTCGATATCCTATTATGAACTCAATGAAACATCGAGTTAAAGTAAACATTTCATAGGTGTCATGTTCTTATGAGAAAAAGTCTCTTGGGATAAGCATATTAAAAAGAACTTTTAAAGTTTATCGTGTTGCTGTTTCTTTTTCAATATTAAATATCGTTCAAGAGAATTTGTTAATGTTTTTTATTTTTAGATTTTGCCTAGCACGTCAATATTCCTCGTAGTGGCACTGTCCTTAGCTGTTATCCAAATAATCTAACTAGCATCTATCGATTGAGGAAATTAAATACATAGTTAACCTCATAATCTGAGCTTATTACCTCAAAACCGATTGGATATGCGTTTTTTCTATTTTGTGGACATTCAAATTTCGTTTCATAATTCTTGGAGATGGACGTTGGATGGAGATGTTCCACCGAGTATTGCTTGATATGTTCCGTTAATAGTAACATTTATAAAATACATTTTAAAATATTTAATTACAAAGGTAACCAACGCATTCGACGAAAATTGTATAACGGTTAGCATTCTACAGTTGTCATTTATTCCACCCATGAAGTACGTAATGATGATTACAGCAAAAAAGTGAGTACAAACTCGGCTCAAAGGTCAGAGGACGGTGCTTCAAATTGCCTAATTTAGACGAAATTTTGGTATAATTTGTCATAGTTAACGTAATTTTAACTTCTTTTAGTTGTAGACAACATTTTACAATCAAGGTTAATTTTTAAATGCACATTTTCATTAATGTTATTCATCTCGACCTCGCGCGGTGATTGTTTTTAACACAGGAAAATGAAGTGCAGGGGCTATGACAACGAACTTTACGAATGAATGTTACGTTAATTTTCTCCGAAAGTTGAAAAAGTCACCAAGATGAGGGGGAAATGGGGTTGGGATAGGGTTGAAGAAAAGGGGTATATGTGGGAAGAATATTGAAAAAGATGAACAGGGGAAAGTGGACATCAGTAGAAGAGTGCAACTCTAAGACTATAGGATTAGCCTAAAAAAAATATAGAATCAGTGAGAAGAGGTACAAGAAGATATCCCTGTTAACTGTGGTATATTGTTGGAATTGAAAGAATTTGAAGCCACTGTAAGAAATCGAGCCTGCGGCATTTACTAGCAACAAGAGGCTCAGCGGGAATGGAGGTTAGTGGTTGGTCTCCGCAAAATGAGGATTAGGAGAATTAATTACTTCTATAAGTATGTCTAAAGACAAAACTAGCTAATGGGACTTACATAGGATAATGGTCTAACTTCTCGCAGAATGTGGAGCCCGGGGCAGCACAGGACGGCCTCTTGCCGGGGGGCGCCGGTACGAAGGAGTGTCTACATCCATGAGGTCCGTAGTGTTCGCACTGAGGCACCGCCAGGCACCCATAAACCACCAGGGACATAAGAACCGCCGCCTTCATCAGGGACATTGTGGAATTCTGTAAGCAATAAATTCAGTGGTTACACATAATGAGTATAGGGAAGTAAAATGGAAACGTGTATTCGGTTCCATTGTAAACAATTCCTGTTTTTTCATTTGGTTGTCCTCTTCCTTTTCATGCAGAGGTAGATTATCATTTCGAAGACACTATGTCATTCAAACGGAATTGTACCTGAGTTATTAAACATTCGGTGGGTTAGGAATGGAGCCGAGTTTTTTTATTAATGAAGATGACTGTTGAGAGTTATTTAATTATTCTTCATTCGAGAGATATTTTTGTGAAAATTTTTCGTGACATATAACGTAATACTCCAATAACTTTTCCCATACATTATAATGCCCAACTTTACGAACTACTATTTATAACGAATTAAAGCGATTATCTTATGCTACGATTATAATGTATTTTAAGAAGTATAATTATGATACGTATAAGTTTTAATAATAAGCAAAGATTTAAAGTAAATCTGTCGTGAATAAGAAATAACCTCCCTGTATTATCTTATTATATTAATTAATATTTTCTTAAGTAAGCAATCGTTATGGTAATTTCCATGTAATGGAAGACCGTCTTCAATGATTACGTCTTTACGTTTCCTATAGAATGTGAATTTATTTTTTAATCCTTAAGCCACTCTGCACGTCGCAATGACGTTAAGTTAATGCCATTGACGTTAAGTTAATCCGATTGTTTTGCTACATCTGTTAGCAAAGTGTGGGTGGGGATTGCTGAAAACTTCTTATTCCCAGTTTAGAAACAAGCAGGCGATTCATACATTGAAAATCGCTTCCTCTCTGCGTATTGTTCGTATGAATATATCCGATTACTTGAAGCGGAATTCCAGGATCACGACGTCGTGACATGCCATTTCTATCGTTACCCTTGCTTTTTATGGCTAAGGATAGACTAGTTATGGACTATATATACTGACTATGAATGGACTGTAGTAGCAGGAGAGAAGAGAAGATTTTATTCAATGGAATGGTGATGCCAGAGAAATATGATAAAGTAAAATCAATTAATGAGAAGACCTACCGATGAAAAAATGAATAGATAAATCTGAGAAATAAATTTCATAAATAGAATAGGAAAATTATTTTGCATTCACGGAGGCACAATAGTCTCCTAAAACAGTTTGGGAAAGAATCTTGGTTGGAAAAGAATTCATCAGAGTTAGATAAAAGCTCCAAATAGCCGTTGTTTGCAAACAACGGCTATTTGGAGCTTTTGTCTAACTCTGATGTCTTACAATAGCTGTGTTCCTTTTCCTTATAGATGGAAAAGAATTGTAAAGGAACACCTTCATACGACCTTTAATATTAAAATTATGAACTATGACGGAAATTTCAGCAATCAAACTAATCCTCGAGTTGAAAACCAATAATGACGGTCTATATAGTTATTTCATCGTAAATATCTGTAATTTTTCTATCATTACATTGGTTTCAATTTATACTTGTCTAATCATTTTATTGAAATCGAGTATCTCCTTTCCACCAACTTCAATCATGATCGTCTTCTGAAGGGATTTGATTTCTAGAATTTGCAGAAGAATTCTATAAAAATTCAATAATCGGAGTACTCCGGTACCATAAAAAATAAATCGCCACAAACCGATGTACATTTCGCCATCTTCAGGGGACGGGTTAGAGTCCAACCAGCTAGCAACGCTGGCGAAATGTACATCGGTTTGTGGCGATTTATTTTTTATGGTACCGGAGTACTCCGATTACTGAATTTTAACTTTACCGTCAGTGGCCTGTCTATTTCTTCGAAGAATTCTATATTGAATCTCTTTCTAGTTCACTTTCTTCATCTGTTTCTTAATTTATATTCGTTGTGTCACTATAGCCTCTCCTCTTTTCACCTAAGATAAGATATCCACAAGCTTGTCCTACTTCACTTTGTGACAGGCTTCTGTTTCACTCTACGAACACAGTGAACTTAATCATTATTTTCTCCTTGCATTCTTCCGGTCACTCTTTGCTAGCAAGTGCCGTCGCTCTTGCTCCTACCTCGTCTGAATCCAAATTACTCTTCAGGCCAATCGAACTCACTCTTTGCCTCACATTCCTTAGCGAGATACAATGATATTTCATTTGAAACGCTTGATTGGTATACACTTTCCAGGCGACTTTCTCGAACCGTTTAAATCTGTGTTAATTTTGTGTTTTTCATTCCTAATTCCACTTCCAACTCTTCAATGTCTCTTTGTACATTTCTAATTATCCTATTTGCGTTCACCTTGTTTACAACCTTTAGCCATTCCAACCTCCAAGAATTCTATATCACTACTGAGTACGTACTGATAACAGTTTCATTGTAGCTCACAACCTAATAGTAATCCTATTTTTATTTTTACTGCTGGAAGTATAACATCGTGGCTCTATTTGCTCGTTTTAGCTTTAAGTTTTGGATAAGAATTCTGTCGAACTGACAATCTTTTTAGCTAGGATTAAATTTCAGCCGTAATCTTGTTACCATTCGTTTCAGTAAAGGAGCGATTATGGAATAATACTAATATCATTACAATACTTGCCGTCCCGTTTTGACCGGTACGTCCCGGTATTAATGTTTGGCTCCAGTCAATTATTTAGTTATCCCGGTTCGAAGGAAAAACTCTAAGAAAAAGCATGGTGGAGGGCATAGAAATTTCAATGAGATACATCTTTAAATGAAAATTTTCATAAATCTGTGACACTGCACAAATTAAAATGGTTTCAAAGCGTGTGAAACTAACTCATACGAAATTATAAGGCAACTTCCTGGTTTGAACCTCTTCATTATTTATGACTTCCCGGTTTCTCGCAATGAGAATATGGTAATTCTAATCATAACTCTTCTAAAGAGATAATTTTCGGAAGCCGAGCTTTCTTACCGAGCTCGGTAAGTTTTATTTTTTCCCATCAACATGACGAAATCTCCAGCTCCTTACGTCTGCCTTAAGCTGTTCACATTATTTTTTTAACAGTTCCATCGCTGTTACACCTCTCGCATATTGCAGTTTTGGAGACTTAGAAAATATCATTAAAGCACTGGTTTACAGGTCGTGTGTATTCAACTCTTTTCGTTTTCAGACTCTCTCTGAAGAGAGGCACGTTTTCTAAGCCTTTCCCTTGAGTAAATACAATATGGATTCCTACTCATTGGAATGCCCACATCCTTGAATATCCATCTCACGAACTCATTCTTTACGTTTTGTTGTTTTCCAAAAGCATAAAATTTTTCTTGGTCCATAGCCTCATTATTTTATATATTCTCACTCTCTCTCACAAACAATCCATGCAATATTCATCTTATCGAACACTTTCTACAGTGGATAATGAAAAACGAGAGACTATCTCTTTGGTAGACTACACATAAACAATCTTATATTAGAAGCGATTCCCCTCGCAAATATTGCTCAGTGAACGCTTTTCAGCAACTTGTCATTGAGAAAAAGCGGCGAATATGCTAATAATAAGCTTTCACTATGGAATAAATGTGGTTTCATCTCATTTATTCTATCTTTTCTCGATAAACGAGAGCTAAAAAAAGATTTCAAGGCCACGAAAACCCAATCCAGATTATTCAACTAAAATTTTGTTACTTACTGATGTAGATATATCGATTTCATTACGATAGTGTTTTGTGTAAGCACAGAAGTCTAATTTCGTTTGATGGATTTAATTAAGAATACGGTCCATTTACCTTCAGGATATCAAGCACAAATAAAAAAACGTGTTTGAGGGACGATGAAATGAAATCATTTCTCAGAATCAAAGACCGTGCAGAATCAATTAGAAAGACGCAACGGCCCAGGATGCCGCGGGTCGAGGATCTCTGAATAGTTTATTATCGTCAAATCTCCTCTCTTTTGCCAATATATCTCTGCAATGTATAAAAAATACATGAAGATGTTCGCTCTCGATAATTTGTTCGTAGTATTGTTACAATAGTCACTTCATTCCTCGGCGTAGGACGTTAAGATATATTTAGCAACTGATGGCATTTGAATATCCTGGCAGGGACTAGATTACATTAAATAGAGTTCATATGTTATCAAGAATATCATTATTTCTACTCTACGAAAATGGTTCAGTCATCCGGAAATTTTAAGGTATGCTTGCTGAAGCGTCAATGCAGCTCGCTTATTTGAAAAAGCAAAGGGTCTCTGTTAGAGAGGACCGGCCCCTTGGTCGAGAGATCAGAATCTTTTTCTTGGAGACATTCCTGGTTGCTTTTGCTCCTGTAATCTTTCTCCAATGCTTTTATTTTAATTCTTTTTTTAAATAAATGTACATATTTATTTTTACAATATCTCTTGTTCTTTTACATATAACGTATGAGAACTATTTATGATATAATTCAATAAATGGTAAATGACCTGTATAATCTTGTATGATAATAGTAAACATCTTGTGTAGTCTTTAGTTGATAAATACTGTTCCATTGGCGTGTTGATAGTGTCCATAACTTTAGTTATCCTCCCACTTTATTAATGCCTAAAACATAAGTAACAGGCGAAGTCAAGGAACCAATTTTTTAAGTCGATAGGAAACAAAAATAGGTCACTCAATTAAACTGCAGTTAGCAATACGTTCGTAAGGAAATTAAAAACCGAACGCATGAGGGATGATTGGTTTATTTTCAACTGTGCCTTCAATTTAAGGAACTGTTCATTGGAAAGTGTTTAATATTAGTCTTAGTCTTCAATATTTTAGGGTGAATACTTTGGCTTTTATTCTTTCACATTTAAAATTAACAAGGAAACGTTTACTCAGGTGTATAAACGGGCATCCGTAATTTACACCACGAAGATCTTTATTGCTGGTCTTTCACAGTCTCCGAGTTTATATCCATGGTCATTTTCATATTTTAATTTTTTCCATGGGAAAAATGTGAGAGAAACCCTTGTTCCTTTCTGTTGTTTATGGAAAAATTTCTAGCGTACGATTTCCTTTACAGAAATCTGTGGCGTAGATATATCCAAAATAAGCTACTTGGACCAAAAGTATATCCTGAGCATCTAATGACGCAATTTTTTACCAATAAATATATCTAATTTTAAATTATCGATGAATTGTGTCTAATATATAAACCAGTTACATCCTGATCATCTCCAATGAAATGCTGTACTTAAAATTTAGGGCCAACAATCTTTGGTCTCGTTTTTAAACGATATATTGATAATTAATGTACATAAGCTTCTTTTATGAAATGTAAACTATTGAACACTTCTGGAATATGTTAAGTAGTCCTTTGGATGGTATACAAAGTCAGTTCTTTTCTGACGAAACATGTAATGAGAACTAGCTAATTGTTAACGCAAAAAACACTACTGAAAGTTTAAATAAAAATGAAACTGAAATTAAAGGAGTAAAACAAGTCATTAAAAAAAAAAAACGATTCTGAATATGATGGAACAAGACTCCAATAAAATCATTCGAAACGGAAAATTAATGATTAAATTTTTGGGCCCCAGATTGTTTGCGTTGGATTGTTACTCTGTATTATTGTTGTTATTTAAAAAAAAATTGTCATTAAGTCTTTACCGAACGATATAAACTTGCGATTAAATTTTCCTGCAGTTTCCACCATCTTTATGCAAAATTCGCCGGTTTTTACGTAGCTACAATGCAATGTATTCGTATCCGGTATCCGTCAGAGGTTTTGTCTCAGACGATATTCCCATGACGGGAACTACCAGACAATTATGCTCGCCTATTTTTTCTGTTTTCAAGGTAATTTCCCACATTTTTTCTCAGCTTTTCTTCTTTCGCAGCAGTAGACCTGCCGATAGTTGTGGCTCAAAATGATAACAGCGTGAGAAGTTCAAATTACTATCGCCCGCGAAGTAACAAAAAGTATGAAATATTACGAGTACTATGATAATGCACATACTTTTTTGGAGGTATTAAGTAACTGCGCATAAGTAATCTGCGTGTGAATTTAGGGAGAAAAGTATGAACTTTCGTACAATTATTTAAAAGAATGAGCATACACTAACTTCGATTCAACACAGGCCACAATTTGAGGTATGCAAATTACGTGTAACGGCTCATTTAGTTTTTTATAAATTTGGGTTTTTATATTTAGATGTCCCCAGAAGATGAAGAGAATACCAAACTGTATTTTAATGACATCCAGGGTGTAATGCTGGTAGAAAAATATCCAGTTACATGTAATGTAAAAGGAGAAGACTTGTCGGTATTTACTGAAGATATAGGGGGACGATGATGTGTAAGAAGAGCTTTGGAAGTATATTCTAGGGGACTTCTTACAAATTTTTTAAATCGGATCGGAAAGTTAGGTTAAGATCGAAGATTCATACTATCACTTTACTTGAAATTAATGAGAGAATGATCTGCTGGAAAATACGTTAAAGGTTACCTTATCGAAATGCCTCTTACCGAAAGGGGTCAGTCTAATTGCAAGTTTATTAAACTCTTCCAATCGCTTAACACCTTGTTTTAAAATACGAGAATCAAACGAATACAATAATTCACAATATTGTTTGATATCAGAAATGCAAGAGGATTATCGATTTATTTTACGTACAAACATACCTGTTGACTCTGAGGGTGAGGACGTTTTCGAACGAGAGAAGAGGTATGCGAGATATTTCATAGCTTTTAATGAAAACAATTGTGTGTGAGGTTTACTAATCAGCTGCGCACCGTTTAACTTCGCAAGGCCATTTCTGACACGCAATGCATTGTGGGAGCGCGTGCGACTGTGGCAGACGCAGTCAGCGCTTTATATAAAACACATAGATTGTAATTAACAAATGGCTGCGGTTCTGAATGGAATAAAAATAATGAGCTTAGATTAATAAACTCTCATGTGAGACCTTTTCTAATTAATTAATAGCATATCGCAGTAGTATCGCATATTACAGGTGTGATTCTTCATGAAAGTGGACCAGTGTACGAGGAATAAAGACGTAAAGAGTATCTTAAAAGCTTTAAACGAATGAAATAAAATGCCTGCAGCCTGTGGAAAAACTCATCAATTGTTTATTCAGTGCCATATAACTACTACTATAGTAGAAAGACCGTTTTTACCGATATGTTCTCTGTGTCAAAACTGCTGACATCCTGATATTAATACTTCAGGATTTTGCATCTCACAAAATCAATCCACTTGATGATCCCCATAAGACAAACATTTCTTAATGCCTCATCCGTTTATTTAAGTAACCGCCGCCCCGGATAATAATACAAATTGAAATCATCACCAAAGCCGACCGATAATTTTCACTTTCTTGAGTCTTATCTTGCTAAATCGTTGAAATTTCGCAAAGGTTCGCAGAAGATGAAATTTGGAAACTTCAAAAGTCAAGTCGTCGCACCTCTCCTAAAGATGCGTCAAACTGTGTATACGAGAACATGGTTGATTGTATATTTTATGGTCCTATAAAATCTCGGTCCAGAATAAACAAGAATATCGCCAAATGTGAGATGAAGTCTCTGATTTAACGAGGCCAGGCTGATGGGGTCAGACGGCTTCTCACTCTCTTCTTACACACACTGCTTTCCTATCCTAATCCATCGTTGTGCTTTTAATTATTTTTATTATTGTTGCAAAGTTTCATAATCTGTCTTTAAAATCTTTAGCCAGAGTTAGGGTATTGTAGAAAAATCCCCAAGCTGAGTTTAGGAATGAAATGCCGAACGCATATGAAAATCTGTCTGTACAGTCTTCTGGCCGAAGGTTGGTTTAAATCTCATCCCCTCCACCATAAGCAGCGAAAAGCTTTGAAGAGGGGTTGAGGCGACTAGGCAAATGAGGAGTGAGGCAGTTTGTAGTTTGTCATTGCTTTCCTCACTGAGACAATGTAATAAGCGGAGCAATGACACGTAAGTAAAGCACAATAACTTACAAGTAGCACTTTTCTTAGCATTCAAAGTGGAGGAACCTTAGTCATTTACTTTAGCATCACTCATACCTCATTAGCTTTCATATTATCACAGCCATGAACAAAACTGAGAAGAAAGTTAATGGAAGATACATTTTTTCCTATCCTGTACCAAAAGACAAATGAAAAATATTCCATTCATTAGGACATAGTGGTATGAACACACATGAAAATAATAAACTGAAAAACTTCAGTTGATAAATATACTATTCTCTCTGCGAAATATTAAGCCAGAAAAATAAGTAATAGTATGTTTTGTGTGAAATTCAGCCCAGGTTTGAATTTTATCCCATCCGCGATTGGATGCAAAAAGCTCTGTAGAGGGAATAAGGCTTACTGGGCAATACAAGGAGTTTGTGATTTCTAGCTTTCTTCATTGAGAAAGAATGATGTAAGTGGAAAAATCTACGTAAGAGCATCACAATGACCCAATGAGTGACATTTTTCATGGTAATACATAAGGAAAGACCAAAATCATTGAGTAATTAGCATCAGTCAATAGCCTTCTCACTATTGCAATCACGAACAAGTGCGAGAAAAAGTAAATTAAAGGTACAAAGGAAAAACGGTTAAGAAAAAGGTCTGACAGGACCGGGAATCGAACCTGAATCTTCCACTTTCCGGGTGGTTACTTTAACCATTTAAGCAAGTGGCCCAAAACCTGAGGTGCATGCACCGCTATGGCGTGGGAGAAGCTTCTTCAAGAGGGCGCAGAATGTCATGACTTGGAAGAATCCCTCACTACATATTTACAGCGAAAAATAAGGGAGATATTATTTTTATAATGTTACTTATGAGATTGTTTCAGTAGTTCAACTTTTCTTTATAATTTTACAGTGCAGAGAGCCAAATTTTTGTTCATTGTTTACAAAGAGTTGATATTTGGGATACGAGAACATAGTTTGAGAAGTCTGAGGGCACCAAAAGTTGAAAAGGTTAACGATTGATTTAAGTTATCTAGCCAGAACATCCAGATGCTGCTTTGTTTATTCAATTAATTAATTTATTAATTAATTAATTTTGTAGGCTATTTGTTAAAAGCTTCCACCCGGAAACTGAAAGATCGGAGTTCGAGTCCCGATCCTGTCAGACATTTTTCATGTCCATTTTTCCATGGAAATTTTCCTAGGCGCACGCCTTTACATGCCCACCTTTCAACCTTTACTGTTTAAATAAAAGGCTCATTTTTCTCTGTCTCATTCAAAAAGATAAATGAAAAGCATTCCATCTATCATGATGATGTAGCCGGAATGTTAAAATAGCAACTAAATATATTTAAACAGTCAATTTAATGATTGATACTCATAATATTTAGGAAACTGTTCCTTTAGAGGGCACGGATACATGAAAATTTAGCATTGTTAAAAGTAGTAGTATTGTTAAAAGTGCTTCGACAAGGTCATTTCATAGGATTCCATGGGACATGGTTCCCCACCGGGATTCGAACCTGGGAATACATTCGTTTAGTAAACGAGTTAGAATACCTTTCACCGAAGTCTAACTCGTTACCCACTTTGCTATCCGTGAACTTAGATGCATCACTTTTGGCCGCGCAACATGGCCGCAGGTTAGTCTCCTGTATTTACCTGTATCATTTATGAGACCGATATGGTTAGAATAGCAAAAAACGTTCCTGTCAGAAAGACTTTGATGCTTTTAAATACTGACTGGAGAGTGGGGAATATAAAAAGGGAAGAGTGATATAGTTTCCACGTGTCTGCTCTGGCCCACTCATTGTCCGCGTAGCTTCATTTAAATATGTAGGATGAAGATTGGGTGGACACATTTCATTCGCTGACGCGGTCATCCAAATTTAGCTCAGTTACACGGCTAATACCAAATACAGTTTGCCTTCATTGCCTTCCTACTTGCTTCCGCCTATGTCTGGGGACGTAAGTGGAAACGATTCTTGGCATTTTCAACGTATACAATCAGAACTCTTTTCGGAGGTCGCTGTATTACGGAGGAGTGTATATAACTGAGTTTAGATTTGAATCAAAAAACATTTAGATTTTTGAAAAATTGTGGTTAAATCTAAGACATCTTTTCGATCAGCACAACCATATGAGTGGAACCCCCTGAGTAGTGTCTGATGGATTACTATGGACAAAAGTGTTAATGATTCAATTCCATATGCTTTCAGGTTAAATTTATTTCTGAATTCTTATATTTTCTTCTAAGTCTTGCTATGAAAGGTATTGTAGTAAGGTATGGTTATGTTCTGTATTATTATTTATGATCTTACAGTTTTTTGTCATTTTTGTGGTTAATTATTCTATTTTCAAATACTTATAAAATACTCCAAAAATTGTTTAATATACAATTGCTACTATTACAATTGTTACTATTAATTACAAATATCTCCTGTCTAATCTAATATTCATTACCGCAATTCTTTTAAGGAATAAACTTAATTTTTTCATAGTGAATACGTAAAAAAATCAACGCTACTTAATGACGTGACTCAGTAATTCATTCAGTTTCATAAATCAGGTTTGATTTGAAGAGTTTATAATCGCAATAAAAATATCGATATGAGGAATTCCACGAAAGATCTCAAAAGAATAATTGTTTACTGCCTCGTCACTCGAAACTTCCGAAACAAATTAATCTTACAAATATCTTAGTTCGTTTAAAGACAAGGTGTCATGGATTCCACTCTATCGATTTTACTGACGAAGGTAATAAATTATTTTAACTTGCTTTACGGTAGGGATGATTTTCTAGCGTAATATTTCAATTTTTTCGCGATGATATCCGAAGTAGGAAGTTGATATTAAAAAGATGAACGGTTTCAACGAATTTATTTGCGTCAACATGCTTGCTCATTGTAGAATAATTTGTATCAAATTTGATGTATTTTATGTAGTATTACTAAATACCACTTTATTAAAGTTAAAATTGCTGAGGAAGTCGAGTTAAAATATACCGCGAATTTCATACATATATGCATAAGCATAAATGTATCAAATTATATATATACGCTTAAATGTATATTTATGGGCAATCAAATCGCCAAGGAACCAAATAGTGCTAAAATTATGATATTTCTTAATTTTGAAAGGCACTAAGTTCAAAACAGGAATAAGAATGTGATGGATATTGGAAGCTTAATCGCCCTTTTCTCACCATTACACGTTAGTTTCCAGCAATATATTAACCATCCTTTTAAGTGTTACGTAAAACCTATCTTATGATCATGTTGCGTCATTAAGCCAAATCACATCATCCTGCATGTTACGAAATCCAACGCTTCAAGCGACAATATATAAACACGAAGATAGTCGGGTATCAATCAGCGTTTGTCTGGTCGAGAGCGTTTCGAAAGGACCGGTCATAAAATCAAATCCATTTGCTGAATAACCCGGCGGGTTTCTTTTCCGCGTGAAGCAATTTCGCCAAGTAACCTTATTAATGGTCACAAAAAATCATTCCCTTTTGAAGTAACAAGAAGAGGAAGTTCAGATCGTGTTAAGAAACTGAAAGGAGCTTTGGTCTGTTGGAGGTTTTAGAAAATTTGGATTTTTACATGTCATCCCCTCCAAACTGTGGTATCAAGGGGGTTTTTAGTGTTTAAGAATGTGTACGGATAGTAGTAAGCAAAACTCTGTATGCGTTGATGTGTGAACAATACTTTATTTGAAAATTATTATTAAAACAAATAAATTAAAAAGATATTATTTTACAGATTTGCACATAGTATTTCAAATGTGTTTAGGATGAATAACCACTAAATATTCCTTAAAAATTCTACCTCCAATTCATCTTAGAAATAAACACAGGCGAGTAAGAAATGAAAGTCAATGAAAAAGTAGAACGTATTACTCTGGGAACTGCTCTTTGCCTCGTTTCTTTTTCTGCTGGAATAAAAGAATCGATATTCTATGCAGAATTTCATCGCTTACTAAGAATTCGTGATTACATAGTGTATTTTAAAGGCGATTTCTCGTCTTGATTATGTGCCAAGACTTTATAGAATTAAATCTCTCGAAGTAACCGTTTGATGGCGATTGAGCATCTATCTTATTGCAACGTAATAGTATGAAAGCTTTAGAATAGGTTTTTTAGTATTAAAATGAGTATTTATTTTCCGAAACAAATATGTATTAACACCATTACTGTACAATAGATTTATTTTATCGAGACATTTAAAGCATGACGAGATTGACTCAATGACTGAAATCACTTTATCAATAGAATATCTAATCTTCCAAGGGATGAGAAATGAGGACTACTTTATTTCTTGCTCTGGATGACTGTATTAGCTTCCAATTTGTGTCAGGAGGTACAATAATCCATCATTTAAAGTAGTTGCCTAATTCAATGGTCAGTGTATTAGAGTAGCGAATGGTTTATTAATGTATTATCATATACATCTCTAATTTTCTACTCATTATCACGTCTGTAAATAGATATTCATTATAGATGTTTTGATAATTTCTCTCATTATTTTAATCCTAAGTTAGCTTAAGAGTAAAATCCCACTCTTTGATTTCCATAAGAATGAGTGGTCATGAAGAAGTAGTGAAAGCTATTTAGCGAGGTCACTTCTCTGCAGTGCGTTTGTGTCAATATTTCAGGCTATCAGACTATGTTTCATTAATGTACAAATAACAATAGTTATTAATCATTAATAATACAAATAATAATAATAACGTTATCATGGACCATAAGTCCAACTTTGAAGAATCAATTAATATTAATAATAACTATGAGTTAAAAGTCTATGTCAATTATTGTGTAGTTGAGATGTACGTATATCCGCAAGGGATGAGAGATTCTAATCTTCATGTAATGTTTCCGGTTGCAGGAGAAAGAGAATTAGCATTAATTTATTAAATTATAACTCGTGCATCGGATATACATAATTGACGACAGGTTGAGGATAACCTGAGTGAAATTTGTATTACGGCTAAAGGTAGGATATAACAATTTGTGACCATGCAGGAACAGCTGACCAGAGTCATGAAATCGCAAGGTCAAATTAAAATAATAATGTTATGCAGCGATATCGATAAAGGTCAACAACACTGATGCCGCAAGGTCTCATTGCCAGTCGGACTTTTCGTTGTAATAAATCTCTACGCACTGAGGGGAGTTCAACTGAAGCAATGGTCATCGCGTGATGTATTGTATTTTGCAAATGCGCTGCTCCCATCTGCTTTATGTTGGGAAAAAAGAGATAAGCAAAGCACGCGCAAGAAAGTGCTGAAGTGAAACCCACTTTCTCTCTCATTCGAAGAGGCTCTTTTCAAGTGGAGTCGAACGGGCGTCTTTTCCTCGAACCTCAGTTCCTCAGAACTGCGATCCGCTACTTCCCCAATCGGAGTTTTGGCCGGCTGGAGGAATATGTTATTTTGACTGAAAAAAAGATTTGATTGTTCTATCGTGATTCATGGACCAAATGGATGCATAGATCAAATTGATTGCAAGATGAGTTTGCAGGACAAGTTTCGCATCCACGATATTCACGCATAGAACATTGAGTTTTTGTGTCTTGTTGTGGTGCTTCTAATATTCTCTTGGTTATCGTACTTCTGCTTTTCGCCCCCTTTTTATGTAAGCAAGCGCAAGACCTTACTCCTTCCAGAAACCTGTCTTTCCCAAAAACTTAAGTTACAAAAACGCGTGGCTTTAAAAACAATTTTAAGGATGAGACTTTTAGAGATGTAATACTTTAGGAGTCACAGAAGCTAGATTAAGAAGAAGGTAAAAGGAAGACTCATGGTATCCATAACAAACTTTAAAGTACCGCAAGAACGAACAAAACACGAGACGGGTTTATAAGCAAAACTTTGTCATCATGTTGATCATGTAGTAGTTTTGCGTAAAACTTCATTTTCACAGTCTTCTAAATTTATATTAATATATGATATCGCAAAAACTAGTGTGTTATTTACCTCTTCTATGGCCTCCATACCTTCATTTGTTTCTGTATCCTTAATATTTCTCTATTCTTTACTACTAACTTATTTAAGGCTTGTATCCATATATATTTGGGTCATCTAACTCTCGATTGGTCATATTGCCCAAAATATTCTTTTATTCTTATTAACTAAACTCTCGATTCGTTGGATCCAAAATATTTATCTTTTTCTTCCCATTTGCATTCCTGCATTCTACCGATAGTTACTCTCTTCACCATTCCTATCAGAATTTGATCCTATATTTCTTCTGTTTCCCTTTTACTTTTATGGCGAACAAAACAAGATCGCCTACTGCGGGGATCCTGAAATAAGAAAATATGGTGATTTCCTACTTTCCCGTTTTGCATATTTCGATTTCATTGTTTTCTCCCTTGGCGTTTCCACTTCATTCACCCGTGAGTTAAATATTGCAGGCTTTTACATCTCAAACAAAGTAATGATACCGGAAAAACTAAATTTTCATTTGGTAATGCTATCTAAGATCTTCTAAGCTGCTACTACTGTAAGCCGACAAACGGCAATGGTCAAAACGTTTATACTCTCTTCCGAGATTGAATGAATTGTTGGATTAGATGTATAAGAGATTAACGGAAGCATAAATACGCTAAATCAAGGCAGAATAGGAGCGATTGGATAATATATAGCCTTTCCATTAGAGAATTAACTCGCATCAGCTTCCCTCAAGTGTGGAGATGCACCTCCCTTTTGTTCTTGGGTCACGATCTCGGATTTTCCGAACTTCTCTTCGGTTCCTCCCGATAGCATGCACAATGACGTCATGGGATCGCCCATCTTTCCCCGTATTTCCCTAAATCGTCAATCGAGAACCTTTCTCAGCCTCGTAACCCCTAAGGAAAAAGGAAATGCAAAAATGAGGCTTCAGATCAATGAGAAGAGCTCGAGGGAGGAAACCATGTCTTGTTCAGAGCTATCGTCAACGATTTTCCGCGGAATAGAGTACGTTGAACCGTTTTTAACCTCATTTCTTCAGCTAATTAAGTATTTATCTCGTAGTCTTAAAAAGCAGGGGTCACTAAAATACGGCCCACGATTAGTTTTAATGCGGTCTGCGGACTTATTGGTCAAAATATATAACCACAAATGTATATCTACCCTGTACCCTCCGATCCCATTGATATGGGGTAAGGCGACGAGAAAGAAGAGTAAATGTATATACGCCCTGTAACCTTTCAGGATAAGTCAGGGTGTTTATGTTTAATTCCGTTATTTTCCTATTCTGTTACTACTGCGGAGCATTCACGAAAAAATAAATAAAGTAATGTTAGTGTGCTAATAAAAAATTGATTAAAAAGTCATTTCCCCTTCTTTTTTCCTGGTATCTAACTAGCCTATATAGCAGTGTTGACGCAAAATATCTATTCATTAGAGTTTTGAAAAAAGTTCCAAAAGCCGTAGTTAGCAAGCAAGTCAACTGTAAGGAAATTCCAACCAGCGATGGTTAGGGTTCTCCGTGGCTGTGACTTGCAACGTATTATTCTCTCTTCTCCTTGAGAATAATAATTTGCAAAGCGCGATCACCGATAGCCCTATCCCCCGCTGGTCGGAATTTTCTAATAGTAGATTTGCTTGCAAACTACGGGTTTTGGAGTTTTTTCGAAACTCTACATCTACATAAATTCCCTGCAAGCCGCCTTCCGGCGCGTGGCAGAGAGACTCTGATGTATTAACGCAGCATTGTCCCTTTTCCTTATAGATTGCAAAATATCTGCAACATTTCTTGAGAACTTATCTTCTCTTAATTTATTAAACATGTTTGACCAAAGCTTTTTTCTAGCGATTCCCGTACTACGTCAAGTAGCATTACTTCAACGCCCAGAGATTTATTGCAGCAAATCTCTGTGAAGTGCTATGTTTCTAAGTGAATTTGGTTTAATCTATCGATATGACTATTGGTCATATTTGGAATTTTTCTATATCTTTGAAACAGCCTTTGAACCATTTACTGTTCACGCCTCTTTATCTGTATTTACGTCTATAAATCCGATGATAATCCGATGAAGTTCTACCATTAGGTAGAAGTCGCAACTCGTAGCCCAACGATATTCAGCCCTAATTTATACTAACTAGAAGTCAGGGGTAATTCCTTTGATTGTGAAGGGTGAACCGCGGGAAATGAGAATTCTGCCCGAGGCGGTGTCCACCTGAACAGCCGCTGCAGCAGAAGCACGTGGACGGGGCGATGGTAAATGGGGAGAGGTGTGGGAAGAAAGGATTGCAGGGAAGGGGGAGAGAACGATAAAAGTGGACAATCCTACAATTGGCAACGGAACAAATCTTCTACATTTTGATTATTTTAAATTAGAGACAAGAAGTAGCTGTTTAAAGTTTGTTCCTCTAGTCAACATCTTCAAGTTATTAGATCAATTTAAATAATGAAAATGGGGAGCTATTGGGAATTTGTAAAAATATCCTAGCAAGAGATAAAAGTCTTTCCAGTTTTGTCTTTCCCTCAGAAGAAACAAGGGCTTACCTTCCTAATAACCTGTCTTATTAACAGAGCAGCAGATTTTCTCTTGTGGTATATTAATTAACTGTCTGATAATTTTATAATAAGTATGAGGGATCGTCTTTCGAATTTTTATGTTCGTAAATAAACGAAAGAATCAATCAATACTTCCAAACTGATGTGACGGTATCTAATTAATGTCTTGTTTTCTGTATTTCCCTAAGTTTCAAAGATTTATGCTATTATATTTAAAGTATCCTCACACTAATGAAGTGTTATAGAGCTGAATGTAGATCTGAATTCAGTGTGTAGCCAACGATGATATGGTTTAGTTACCATATGTGAGTTAAAACGGAAGTGTGTCCTACAGGAGAAAGGCTAAGAGGGTCTGCTAAATATAAATAGTACATCATATAGAATAACCAAAGAAAAATAGAATAAATAGTAATAATGATAAACATATAATAGTAAATATATATGTAAAAGGAAAAATGTCGATCAAGAGTATAGGCATATAAAGGGATTGAAAGGTGAGGGAGTCGTACTGAATACATGGTAAAGGAGAGGCAAATCTTTGGCTGGTGCAAAGAACACGTTGCAAGACACATGGGAAGGGCAGACGTTTTTGAAATGTGGGTGTGTCAGAGATTAGAAAGAGTAAGTTAGCTGGACGGGAAAACAAATGACGAAGCATTAATTATGGAAGGGTATTGATCTAAGAAATAAAAAAGAGACAGCGAAAGTGGATGGAAGGAGAGCGGAGGCTAAAACAAGCTGTGGAAGGAAGGACGTCGGCAAAGAGATAAAGAAAACAGAGAAAGAAAAGAGTTTTTGGATGGAATTAAAGCGCCTCTTATCAAAAGGTAAAAGGAATGGCCTTAGTTAATTTTAGAAGGACAAAATACCGCAGAGTTAGCATACTAACGATGACGGCGATGACAAGACACTTTAGAAAACGGAATAACGACAACTGACAAATGAAAATGATTTATATAGACAAATGAAAATGATTTATATAGCAGTATCTTTAAGATATGAATATATTCATATTTATCCACGAATTATCTGTTCATATTTAACTATCATAAAACGTCGAAAACTGTCTTAGAAGGAGGTTTAAGACTATTCCGCGTCGGAATAGTAACGAACAGTATTATAAATATGTATTTAAGCTATAAGCGATAGATAATGATTGGATAGTTACGTAGCATTTATGGTTACAATTGAATTTCATTTCAATATTGCTCTGAATAGTTTTCCAGCATTTGGCACGCGGGGCAGAATGTGGCCTATTGAATGTTTTAAATCGGCTTAAATCAACTCTTATTAGTTCTCTGTATAAATTTCAGTTTCACTAACTTCTCGTTGTGAATTGGCGTAACTATAGAAAATTTGATACAATCATTCGTTAAAGTCATTCTTGTATTTTTTAAAAAACTTAATTAGATTTTAGAGCAGATATTTTCTCTTTTGATCTGTTCTTGTGCACAGCTTTAATTATATAATGTATCCTTGCATAAATGGATGAACTTCTTGGCGCTATGTATGTGCACCAAAATAGATATTCGGAAATACGAAACACTAACAAATCAAAGGTGTCCTCGTTGGCCCACGTATTTATGAAAAATCTAATTTTTAATTTCTGGGCCTACATTCGAAAAGATTGGGCAACCTTGCTATAAACGGAAAATCGACGACGAGGCAAATCAGTGATAGATAATGCCTGATCCCTGACAAGCAGAAAATTTAAAACTAATTTTCGTGAAAATTCAGGTGTGAAACGGAATGTATAAGTCGTTCAATGGGAAAAGAATTCGATGTTGGATCGAATCGAAGGTTAATTGTCTCCGTACATCCTCTATTCATTAAAAGAGTTTCTTCCTTTCTCACGACTTTGGACAAGCGGACGTTCCTCTCGGTTGAATAACATTTCCATGAGAATTTTAGTGCCACTTCATCTTCAGCCTATTTAACCGGACGTTGGCTTAGAGACTTATTCGACAAGCTAATTTTCCGCTTAATTACCTTGTGTCCGGTTGCGATCCGGTTATTGTTACCCGAAAAGAAAAGCCCCATAAAAGGTTGAATCAGTGGGAGAATCTGGAAAAGGAAAGAAGTTTCGTGAGTGTATGTCGTTGTTACATGAGTTGTTTTAGTAGTAGCATTTTAGTAGTACATTTTAATAGTTTATTTTCACTCTTATCATATCGTCGAGTTTAATCACAACCTCATCTATAATAAATTTTGGTCAAGATCCTCCTACAATAAGCTCGAGATGATTTCAAACGAACATGTTAATGCCGGGATTTGGAGGCGGAATCTCAAGCTAGTACTTCGTCACGGAGGTCCAGCAGAAACTAAAATAACTGCTCCTCTCTTAAGGGATTTCTTGGAGAAATTTTGAAGGAGTAAGTCTTGCCCTTTTCTTAAAAATCGTCCGCATCTCCTCGTCAATAGGCTTGGATTAAATAGTTCTTTATTTACATACCCATATATTTTGTGTTTACTTCTCACTCGTCCCTTCTTTCTTAGAGTAAAATGAAGTAAAAACTATATTTATACATTCTCCTTCACCGAAAAATATTTTGGATAATATTTCACATTTATTCGAAGCAGGTCTAGTTCTAACACGTTATGATAGATTCCCTCTTATAAATTTGTATTCCAAGTGCTTTCACCAACCTTCGTAACATTATTTCCAGTTCTCAACGTCTGGCTGCAAAATTTGGGAACTGAGGCGTCAATTTCACCGGGAAGAAAATTTTCGATAGTTGATTCCTCAAGATAGTTTTCCATTAGATGTTTGGTACACCTTGATAACCTTGTTAATCTATCATATTTATTTCATGCGCATTGAACATTTTAATCTCGTAAAATTAAAACGTATACTTAAGGATATAACTTCTTTACTGTTTGTATGAGATACTTAACGAATGTTTCATCTTCATCACAAGTACTAAGAGGCGAAACCTAAAGCATGCATATGAGAACATATGATCATTGATGACATTGGCATCATCTAGAAAACTATGTGAATAATAATTGTTTTAATCAATTAAATATCTGCCTCATCTTGGGTTTAATTACCATTCATCCCAAAATATGGCCATGAAATCTTTCACAACACGTAGCACTTCACTTATCTGAGAGAAGCTTCGCCATCTTTGCCCTAAAGTGTTAGACGAAAGCTTTGCCAATTTTGGCGCAAGACATTCATTTGCAGCAGTCACGTGTACCAATAACTGAATTCTTACTCCAGATAACATACTCCGCGGTTTACATAGCGTATTCGTGCATTCCTGCAAAGCGAGACATAAATAGAAGCGACTCATTTCGAAAGTCAATTTTAGCGTTCACTTTCGACCATGGAGACAATAAGTTGTGTGTTGAGCGGTCAAGTTGTAGAAACTCTTGGCAGGCGAGTGCCTTCTGCGGGAAAACAGACGTCTTAATCCGTCAAAAAGAGTGTCAAGCGAAGGGCACCTTCGCGCTCCTTGAAATTTCATCGTTTGCCCCGATTTAAAAAAAAAAAATGAGGCGCGACGCGAAGGATGTCCTTACTTTTCGGAATCACCGAAGCGGCGGAGCATCCTTCGGCGTCGAGACGTCGCAAAGAGTCGGCGTCGTCGGGTGGAACGGGACGAATCCGAGGGAATTCAGATGGAGAATTGGAAGAAGTGAATGGACCTGAGAGAAGGCGATTGGAGTCGATCGTGACTCGATAGTAATCTGTAAAAGGACGCGGTACAAGGGCACACTTCCTTCTTTTTATTGTGCGACGGGCGCGGTCCCACCGACCATCGCCTACCAATGACCTCGGACAGCAAGGTTTCCTTCCGACGGATTCCATTATCTTGAATAAACAGTCGATTCTTAGACCACCGGAGCAAAGGGAGAGAACGATCCAAATTCCGAAAGTGCGATACTAAGAATTCCTGCCCTAATTGAATTTTTGCGCTACACGGCACCAATTTAGGTGCCGAATTTCAAACGAGAACGCTAATCTTGTAGTGCGATTCAGAGGTTCAGGATTCAGGTTGCTGAGATATTAATTGGAGAATTTTTGCTCTCGAAATCATTGTGAACATAGCGATGATCCGAAAGATGGTGTTCAAGCTGCTGAAACTATTATTTTTGCGTTTTAGAGGTTTATAAGTTTTCGGAATCTCGTTCCTTGAAATAAACATTATTATCATTATTTTTTTACGTTCACGCCTCAAAGTGACGGCGATATGAGGTGGGAACGGACTACTGTCAAGTTTCATATCACTTTAATGATCATTTATCTTTAATTAAAATGGAACTAATTAAACAGCTGGCATCCAGAATGACAGACTTTTGGATTCAAAATATTTTAACCCCAGCGTTTAATATTTCCATGTTAGTTGCAAGTATTTTTGGCACTATCGCTGATGTGTATAATACTACGGGTACAATGATTACATTCTTTAACATCCGTCGTTTTGATAATTATTTTCCTAATTCTGTGTACTTAACTATTATTCTGGATTAAGTGGTTTGAAGATTGCAGTTGAGAGTTACCGCTATATCTAGTATTAACCCTTCCTGATTAATTTTATCAATTAAGAATATATCCGGTCTATAGACTTTAATGGTGATGTCTGTTATGATTTCTTTGTCCTAATCAATATATTTTATTTTCTAGTTTGTCAATTGATTTATATTTGTAGTATGGGATATTTTCAGCTATTATTCTTTAGTCATTCTTTTTTAATCGTTCATACTTTATGTAAAAATTCACCATTTCATTTATTATTAGTAAACAGCGTGAAAAGGACTGATATTATTTGAGCTTTTATTTTAAAATCACTATTTCTATTATTTAGCTAACCAATTGCTTGAACCACTTCTTTGGGATTATCTTATCCGACAAATTCAACATTTTTCGTGTCTCTCTGCAGCGACATAATTCTCTGTTTATGGAAATCAATGCTTAATAGAAGTACTTCGAAACCGCAACTAAGCTCTAGATATATCTATAATCTTTGCGCTCTATATGCTTCTGATTTTAAACCGCATACGCGCTATATTTTCATGGGTAGTTTTTCTATAAAAAGGATGTCTTTGTCAAAGGATTAAATTCATGCATTAAATTCCTGATTCATGCAAAGCTTTCAAAAATTTTCAGTTAGCACTGTATTTAATTAACTCACTTCAGTGTGCCGCAATTCGAGTTTATACATAAGTACAACTTAGAGGAAGCGGGTTTGGGAAATTCTGCAGTGTGGGGTCGCTTCGATAATTCATGGCGGGATCGTTCTATGCATGAAACTTAAATAAAGATAACTTGCAATTAGAATTGTAAATTAGGTCCAACGACTTAAATTCAAATTTGAAACTCATTCTATCACCTATTGAGTTGAGGTAAAATGAGTCAATTTTTGTAAAAGGCAAACGCTTTGTAAAGATTTCTGAAAATCAAATGAACCTGTTTTAAGCTCTTTTTATACGGTCATATTTCACCTTTTTCTGGATTGTTAAGATACGCTTCAGTGGTTTCTAGAAGGCCGCAATTGAAACTCCATTTATCATGTCTAGTTAAACCGCTGGATTGACAGTTATGCTTCCGACGCTCTCTTATGAAATCTATTTCACTGGAACATTTAGTTGGAACATATATTCGGTGAGCAAACGCCAAGCATTGAGTCCCTGCCAATTATTATTTCGATAATAATTTCCGATATACGATTCCGATATACGATCGGAAATCCATGATAAGCATCACTGACAGACGCCGCAAGCTCGTGAGGGAGTTTCGTGAGGTCTACATTGCTTTCGCTGAATATTACCCAGGGGGTCCTAATATCATTCGCTATAGAGGGTACCCAATACATTTCGCCTATAATTAGGATACATAGTATCCTAATTATAGGCGAAATGTAATTAAAGGCGAAAATTCGCCTATAATTAGGCGAAAGTGTAATTTCGCCTAATTATAGGCGAAATGTAAATGTATTATAGTTATCACGATGCGAAGAAAATGATACCAAGCTATGACGTCAAAAGAAGCAAACCAATGCTTCAGAAAGATTCTTTAGAAAAGTATTGAAATTTTATTGTGAACGAACTTTACAACTTATTTTGAAGACTAATTTTACCATCTGAATACCTAGGTGTAAAATATTTACTCGTAAATAAAACACTGTGATATGATATTCGTGGTCCACCATCAAAGGGTTTTTCGAAGATAGAAATTACTCATAGTTTTTCAGTGAAGCTCAGAGCGGTCACGTTCCCAAAAAGTGTCAATCTTTTCGTGTTAAAGGCAATCTAAATTTTGGTCTCTTTATATCAAACATAGTTACAAAATCAACTTTCTGTATTCATTTTGCAGTCGAAGAAGGTAGCTAAATTTATTATCATTATTGTTGCATAATGCATAATATTTGCTCAACCGTGCCCGTAATAAACATAAAATGTGGAAACAACTTGATGGCTTTAGATAGGCTCGGGAAAAATTAGCAAACAAATGAGAAAGGAAACTTGTGTTTCCGCATGCGCTTTGTCCCCTTTTCCACGAACATAAGAAAGCGTCTGTCGGATCGCCTGCCGAGTGAGTGCAACACGAAACAGTTCAACCTCTCACCGTATTCACTTTGAGTCTAACAGAAGCTATTACTTAGCCGCAATCGTAGAATCGATGAAGTTTTCAACGCCTCTCTCCATGATTCACTGCATTTCATAAAAGTAATCAGCACATAGCAATGCTACATTTCAATCTTACTGAAAATTAATCACTCCGAGAATACTATTCTGTTATAATTGCATTTTCTCCTTTTCTGCTGTTTTTTATGACTATCAGTATGTTGTGGTATTGCAGATCTCTGCAATTCATCTTCAGAATTCCAGTAGTGTATTATAATAGAATTTATTGATATTAATTTCCGTGTCAATGTTCCTTGAAATACGAGGTAAGTTGTAGGCAATTGCCAATATTTATTAATGAGTTCAGTAACATTATATATATCACGATAAAAAGAAATGATATACCTTTTCAACTAAAGGTGACACATCATGATAAGATTGTTATAAAGTTATGACAACTGGAGCCAGAAGAATGTAATATTTCAAGAGATATAAATATTACTATCAACACAAAACGTAAAAATATAAATATATGAACATGTACTTATTAATGCGAGAGAAAAATTGATTTTACGCTTCGTTTTGCTTGATTTAATTGACGAATTATAATTGCATTTTTGAAAATTATTAGATGAAATTGCAAGAGCTGCTATACAAAATGAAAGTATATCTGAAAGGAGGGTATGAATCATTTACAAATAATAGCTATCTATTATGTTTTCAGTTAGTTAATATTCTAATTGAAGTTCAATAAAATTGAACTACTTTTTGATAAACCTATGGTGAATGATGAGGAAAGATTTTATCAACTCATACTAATTATGATTTAGTTTTGCCGATACGAAAGAAAACATAGCAAGAAGGGTAACTGAAAAAATTTAGTCGTATCGCATTATGCGATGATAAAGTTGAATTGGATCATGTTCTCAAAAACAGGAAATACGGTACATTACCTACTATGAAAGTGAAGAATAAAGTCAATTTAAAGAAAAATGCTATATTGATTGGCTGCCTTTGCTACTTTTCGTTACCAATACATTAACAAAATTTTGTATTTCTCAGCAATCTAAGAATTGTCAAACTGAAGCATAATATTCAAATCCAAATTCAACCTGTTTTGAATTATCTTTGCTTTGTAAATAAACACATTAAGGATGCAGATTTTTTTCGTTACCTTCAGTAATCTCGCATCCAGCTAGGTATTCGCAGAAATGTTTGTTATACTACGAATTGCAATGAGCAATTCTCTTTCTGTTTATTTATCTCTTGTGAGATCCGTTTCGACATTCTTTCTGCAAATTTTACGCCAATGCGTGCCGTTTCAGAAAAAATGTTTGTTTTTGTCCTGAGCGACGTTTTCGATGTATCGTCCTTGATAGCGGCTGAGAAACCGGAATTTCTTTCAGATCCATTTTACTCCGGGGGAAATTCTAACAGACGGCTTGGATAATCAATCGCCATTAATGCAGCTCATTTTCAACTCGCGGAATATATGCTATGCGCACGAAAGGAGTCATTTTGTAATTGAATAACAAGAATGTGAAACACATGTTTTGTCCCTAAACTGATGCATTATTATGTGAATGTTAAAACGGACGTGTCTTTAACAAAATAAAGACTGTGTTTTAAGTTATCACGTAATCACGAGTCTTTTACAAAATTATGATTTATTTGGTAATGATTGGTTTTAAGATATTTGTTTTATTAACGAAATTGCGAAACTTAAAATTTTTAGGAAATATAAAGGAAAGGAGTAGAAATTTTCTCGAAACGAATCTTCAAAATAATTTTTATAACATAAAAATTTTTTATAGAGTTAAGAAAATAAAAAATAAAAAAACACGTATATTCAAAGATATTTTGTTACAAAAAGTATAAGCACCTATAAAGAATAAGTTAGATTAGAAAAAAGTAAGTGGACTTGTTAGATGACGTTTTCTAATTAGTGAAATAAAAATGGTTTATGTTAATGCCAGCATATTTACTATAGAGTTATGAATAGGGTACCCGAAGACAGGAATACGAAAATAACTAAAAATATGCTTAAAGCGTAATACCATAATATATTACAGGAATCGTTGTCTATTTATTGTGTCGGAAGAAATTTTTGCCTCAACCAAAGAAACGATGATAATGTAAAAATTAAAAGACCCAGGCGAATTGAAGTTTATTTTATTATAAGAAAACAATTTCTTATTGCGAATTCATAGCGTTTATAGTTAATAGGTTAGTCAAAATGGTTTGCTCATAGGAATATCACTACACTCATACATGACGTCTACGAAATTAAAATGCGAACTGAAAATCAACTTATGTCTATGATACCTTGATAAATTTAATTTTCTCATAAAATGCTACCATTGCATGCTGATACTTCTGCATCATTTAATGGGTCATCAAAAATTTATGGTCTATCAGCTGAAAGTTTTGGAAATATTTTTGTCTAATTGATGGTTAAATTTTAGTGGCAAGTAGTTAGTTTAGTTGCTTCAAAATCAAAATAAGTCGGACGTTGCGAGAGAGGAAAAGAAATTCAAAAAGGAAAGAATCTTACTGCTGAGGAATGTGTTCCATTTACTAGCTGAAATTCTGATTTTCTTTGTGTAAAATTAATTTTTCTTCCACATTGTCTTAACAGATCCCAATTATTATTCAAAAATCTCTTGCTCTAAAGTTAAACTCGAAAATATCCTAATCTGATTCAATGGAGGGTCTTCCCATAAAGTCGTGACCACCTGGCTAATGTCTGCTAATCAATATTCCATCCTTTCATCTAGCGATATGCATCAACGAATAGAGGATTTGAAACATATATCTTTTGCTATCACGCGACAGCAAAACGCCGAATTATACTCGTATATTCTTGCTGATGTGGAAACCTCTCTTTCGCTTTCCACACCTTCCGTTGTGAGTAGAAATGCAATTGGGGAGTTCATTCTGGCATTTGAAATCATGAGCCCCCACTCCTCGTTCGAAAGCTGTCTCATGCGAATTCCACGAAACACACCCGTCTAAGATTTTGCGCACTTTTCTAACTCTCCTTGAAATAGGAGTTACGCCCAATCCATAGGATTAGATCAAACGTGGACCCAAGTTCTAGGAACTCGAGGCGCACTCGGTGAATTTTTATCAATCAACCGCTTCAACCTTCACTTCGAGGAACTAATAAACCTTCTTATTTACGATGACATATGACTATTCCTAATGTCAGAGTAAACCAGTTCAACTAAAATCGCTATTGTTTTGCGGCAACTTGAGTTGTCTGTCATCATAAATAATAGGAATAACTTTTTTAACGGTTGGTAAGTAAGAAATAAATAAAAATAAATATAACTGGAGTAACTTAACTTTCCATTGATCTTGGAGAGACTTCAAAGATAATCAGTTGGAGCTTTATATCCCAGAAGAGATAAAGTAAGCATGGTATATATCAAAATAGGTTCGTCAAACGTTCGTTCAAACGTGTTTTAAAGTAGACTGAATTGTCCTTTCAATAAGAAAATTATTTTTTGCCCGGGATCTCCATATTTCTTTTGCGTCTACTTTTTAACTACTATCGTATTCAGTGTTTCTAAAATCGATTGCTTTATATATCTATACAAAAATGCGGTACTGAGGTAATGAGATTTCAAAGATAGTCAAGGAGATTTGTGCAGATGACATTGTATAAACTGAGTATATCAAGATAGTACCTCTCTGCGCTAAATTGCAATATGTATTCCTGTCTACGCTCGGTTGGTTGTCAGATTTGAATTTCGACCGTGAATAATAGAAAGGCGTTGACGTTCACAATGAGGGAGAACGGGACACTGAGGACAAATCTGCTTCTTTTCCAAGAGAATAAAGAGGTCGACGAAGGAAAGCCAGCAACTTGGAACAGAAATGTACAATGTTCGAAAGTGGATAAAAACAATAAGCAACCGAAATAGCGTTTACTTTAATGAGGGTATCGGTGAAACGAAGTCTGAACTATAGCCATGTTGGAATCTTGAAGTATATGTATCCATAGTACCAATTGGAATAACTTTACATTTACGTATCACAGGAACACCTTCAATAAAAGAACTGTTTGACTGTAAATGTCATAAAAAGCGTTTATTCTGCCTTCTGGGACCCTTATGAATCGGCCAAGGTGAGTCGTACAACGTCTCACTTATCGCAAGCAAGAAATACTCTTTTTTTCCAATATCTCTCATTCCCATCTGTATTCCTCGCTAGTAACTCCAGCGCAAGGACATGGAATCTTCTGTCGACTGCGAGATCTTCAAACATGCGAGATTGAACGTATTTAATTTCAATTGCATTCTAAATTTGCAAATCAAATATTAAGACTTGCACTTTTCCACAGAATATTTTATGCTTTGGGAAAGTACCGAGTAAATTAGTCTTCTTCAAACCAAAGTTTATTCCTAGTTCCAAGTTGATTTAATTAAGTTCTGTAAATCCTTAACTGTTCATTATGAAAATGTGGAAAGTTCCCATAAATATACAAGAAGATGGTATATTTTTTTGATTTACTTTCATTGCGATTAGTAAAGCATAATTTTAAATCGAAAATCTATAACTGCAACGGAAAAATTCATGTTCCAGCGATCCTGGAGTAAAGATATAATTTTGAACACATCTGTAACTTCATCAAAATGATTTTAATTGCTTCACAATAACCGACATTATCGTTAATTTAAAGGGTATTTATTAATAAAATTATTATTGAGATACATTTTTATGGTACATTTCTTTCGAAAGTATTAATAAAATGAAGTTATATAAATATTACTTAAGCCTCTTATCTGCGAAATAGCTAATGCCTTTGATTTATTTGAACACTTGTTATTCCTTATTTTTTGCATGTCTGTGAGTGAGTGAGAATCTAATCGAATAATTGATGAATAAACATTTATGATTAAATAAAGGTGCACTTTATACGTGATAATGACATAGTTTACTGATTAAATTAGTGGGTAACTATACATATTGATGTGGAGTTCGCGCAAAGCCATCGTTAAAAAAACATGATGTGCGGTAAACTCCACAAACTAACGCTAGGAAGTTCATTTTATTGATACCTCGAGCACTTTTAAATCTATGCTACAGCTGTAAAAGCTGTGAAATTTATTCCTTCAGTGGATTCCTGTTCCCCTCGATACTCTGACCGTTTGATTTCGGCTGCGATCTTCGAAAAATCGGTCGCGGCAATTGGCGGCCTCCCAAACTGCCTAAAGATAGTGGGCCACGGCCATTTTTGGGCCCTTATCGTAAGTTTCCCTAACTCATACGTATTTTTGGATGACCCTCTAAACCTTCGAAGAACTCCTCTTTTCTGTGTTTTCTTAGCTTAACTCCTTCGTTAGTTATTGGATAGTGACAGATGGAGAAAATAATACTCCAAATGGCATCTTCCGCCTGCTGGAATGTTTATTTCCAGTACGATTTCATTCTTTACTCGCAGCATCGGGTGGTTCCCTGTTAAGGCTGACCTATGACGTCCATATATTTTCATAAAATCGTATGAAACGAAGACGTACGTTGTTGGAAGAATAATGAAAGATGTATTGATGTGCCTGAAGCGAAAGAATTAATCATAGTCGGGGAAGTATGGAGGAGAATTGCGAACTAAAGAGAAACAACTGCAGTTACATTATATCCCAGGATGGATATAATGTAATTGTTATGCCTACGCGTGTATTCCTGAACAAATGCGGAACCTTGAGCTATCTTGTAAGGCGCGGATTCATTTTTAGTAGTAGGATTATTGTTAAAAGTGCTTCGACTGCTTTGGTCATTTCGCACGTAGGCCCCCACCGGGAATCTAACCTGGGATCGCTTTCACCGAAGTCGAACGCAGTGCCCACTTGGCTATCCGGGAGCCTGGATTCATTTTTATCCGCCCCCAAAAAATGGTTGGCACTGATACAACTATACCTCAATCTGATAATGATATTAGGAGGATGATTGAGATGGATTTCCATTGATTTCAAAATACAGTCTAACCCGGCTTTCCGGAAAGACTTTCCTTTAAGGAAATAATCGCTAAAACAGATAGTTACTTCTGGTCGTTGTTTCCGAATAGCATCAGAGAATCTAATAGGGTAGATTAGGTAAGGTGTACACCCCTTGCTATACGCCACTGGCGGCTTGTAGAGTAAAAATCTAAATCTAAATCTAAACATCCGCTTAAGATGCTATCCCGCCTACTACCGTAGTAAACCCGCTCTTTTCCCAGTACAGTGCTCTTCCTCATGAAAGCATGGTAAAAAGTACTGTTTGGAATGCTCAGCTAATCGTTTATAAGGTCAATTTTTCCCATTCATTGCAAACCGCTACGAAAACCGCAGCCAATACGACCGTACCATTTGATAGACCTAAAATTGTTTCCATTATATCCATCGCAGTCCTCTTATCTCTCGCTTCGCCATGTCTTTTATGTGGCTCTTTTCGAATACTGCTGGTGATGACTAATTGCGACAAAAGAATATAAAATACCCAGAAGCAGTCGACTCCACCCTACTCTAGGAACTTATTCTGATTCTGAGATATCTTTCCAATGAATCTCGTCGAAACCAGAATATTAGAAATATGCTCTCAAGGAGGTGTTTTCCTCGACAAACTCTCACCATTAAACAATTCCATATTGCATATTAACCCGCATTAGTGAAGCATTTTCATACCTTAAAACGCTACCCCGGTTATAACGCAGATTTTAGCCGGTCCTCTGAAAAGCGTCCTAAGCAGGTTTTATTGTAAACAGAATAGAAATTTTTAAAAATGGTCCCATCATGAAGAATGCCGGTGAATAATGCCACAAATATGTGTAATGCAATGGAGGCCGATTAAATCCTTTCCGGATATGGCCCGCAGTCAGTTTGGCGACCACCTTGATCCACGAAATGGCGCTCTCAAACACCGCTTAGGCTGAAAGGAACTTATTGAAATTCAAACGGAATTTGACGTATTAGCGTCCCATTGTTTTCTGAATCACTCCGATGGAATTCTAAATAGAGAGGCTGGTTAAAAGGACGTTAAGTGACAGGTTGTCTGCAATTGGAATCAGTTCAGTTCGTTGTCTTCGTAGTCACGTGAGTATAATTTTGATACGGGGCGATTGAATATGTTTCTCTTTAAACGTCCACTTCCGCATTGAGATCCTACACTTTAACGTGCCAAAAAATTTTACGATTCATCTCACTCCTCGGATATCAGAAGTTCCTATCGAACATTCATTTGACGACTCTCATGTATTAATCCCTTAAAAAGTACTAACGCAAGTGAAAAGAAGCGCCCAATTATTTCCTTTTAAAACGCCACAGTTGAAAAAATTACATTACGTGGGATGACGGAGGTTACTCGTCCTTACTGGTTGTCCATGTTAAAATATATTTTACTACGGTTGTAGAAGGAAACTCATGATTAACTTCGGTTCGAAAATTTACCATTTTTAAGGAGAAACGTACATGGAAAAAGTCTGATGGAACCGGGATTCGAACCCGGGTCTCCTAACCCCGGTTGCTCTATCCATTGAGCTATCCTACCAGAATACCAGAATGTCCGTTTCTCCTTGAGAATTTTCCTAGATGCACGCCTCATGGTGCCAAGTTACCTAAACGCCCTTTTCCTTGTGTGCTACCATTTTTAACACTAGCCATCGCTCCTTCCGTGGGTTTTTTTAACAACCTGAGTTTCGGAGAATCTGCCGCCAAAGGCAGTACTTTGAACCTCTTGTCTTCCGTGGCCCACTTATAAATTAACTAAAATTTTTGGGCACACTAAACAGGAGTTTGTAAGCCCCAATGTAAATTCAAATTGAAAGAGAAGAAAACAACGGAGTGAAGCACCACCATAGCGATATCCTAACAAACGAAAAAATAAAATACGAAATACAGCGCTTATGTAATGTGGAATAAGAAATATATGCCATTCTCGCAAATTAAGACACCAAGAGCTTGGTCATAACACGCTACTGTGCGGCGGCACACCGGCGCTGGGACAAGACGTCCCAACACGTCCGAATGCACGGCTGAATAGCTATGATCGGATGGCAGATTTTCTTCCAAGAGACACATGACAGCGGAATGCATCAGTGGGCATCACGCAGTAGGCGACTGCTTCTGGAATTCCTTTCATCGAATGGCGACTTCTTATGTATAATCGCGCAAACCGGCTCGCCATTGACGCATCAACACACTTCCTCCTCGCGGAGAATAGAATTCCGTGCTTAGGTAATAAATATTGGTAGAGCGTTTCAATGATCAATAGAGAGTGATCTTTGCCAAATCTAGTTTTTTCTTCGCCGCGTTTTATGTAGATTGCTCCTCAAGTTGGAGCATGTTAACACAGCGCACGACGTTGAGAGATGTTGATCGCATAGCTTACTTTTTTGGTAGCAATCGTCTCATTTTATCGATGAATGAAAATTAAGGAAATTTAAAGAAATTCTCCACTAAGATGAAATTCATTTAATCAGTAATTCCTATTACTGATGGGAAAATGAATACCCTTTGATCCTGACTTCAGTAACAGGATGGCTATTATTCATAAAACATGAGTTCGGGTGGTTCTTTCATAATTTTGACTTAATATGCAAAGTAGCCCTGTGATATTCAACATAATCAAAATTATATTCTATCGGAATTGATGCCACAAAATGGATACATGCGAATGTTGGGAATGCGATAAGTCTTCGGGAAGCTAAGGCAAATTCGAAATTTTGCGTGTTCCCTTGGTATATGTAGTGAGATTCTCTCAACTTTTACATTTTCAATCAAATAGAATGTTTGTTTGCTCTCAGTATTTTCATTAACTCCGAAAGGGGTCGATAGCCAGTGAATCGATCCAGTATATTAAAAAAAAAACAAATAAAAAAGTAAATAAAACCAAAAAATATCCAGTGATAGGCAATGAGCTTGTGTATGCTGAAGTATCTCTTTCTTAACTTACATATGTATGAAAAAGCATAATCAACTTCCTCCAGAGTAATAAAAAATAATGTAAATCAGAATATTTGCTCTAATATGCCGAAAAAGTAAATATATTGTTATGAAGATTAATTTCTCCGTGGGACACCTCACAGGTTGATTTTTGAAAATAGGCTCTCACGAAGAAAACGAAACAATCATATTACTTATCAGAAGACTGGCGGAGTTATCAGTTGCAAATATACGGTTGTTCTTATTAAAATATATAACAATATCCTCATTTAGGTGGGAGTCTTCGAACCAACACTTTAAGGAGGCAATGATAAGTTGAATGATTGGTTCCAAAATTGTCGCGATATACCTCATCGCGCACTGAGTTTAATTCGAGCCATCCACCCAGTAACAGGACATAATTGCCGTCTAAAGCGTAAAATCATCCACTTTCTATACTGAGTTGGTCGCCTGCAGTGCGACCACACCCCTACTTGGCCATGGACGTAACAAAAGCCTTCAGCCGTCAGAAAGCCTTACGCCAACACTCCCCGCCCTTCCTGTATCGCTCCATTGCAGGAATCGCTCTACACACGCGTGCTTCCTTTTTAATCTGAGATGAATACTGTAGCGTAATGTATTTTAAAGCCTCCACTGCCTGTCAAAAGCTTCCTTTAGGAAACATTGAGATTATTGGTCAGCTATATGAATGGAGAATATGTAGTATTCGAATGAGTTTTAAACTCATTCGAATTTATAGCTGATAATTACATATTGTAAATATAACTTCTTATTACTTTACTCATGAAATATGTGGGCATATGACAATTTGATTACTATTCTAATTTTTTATGGATACAGTTCATGTAATTAATCCAAAAATTTACTAAGCTCATGTCTTATTATACTCATTTCTTCTTTTTTTAGTTGAATTCCTGTGAGGTATGTCCCTCATTCATCTTTTATAGGAAAGATTCCACAACAATCTCTTGTTCTTGATAGTAAAATCCTAGAAATTTACAAAAAAATCATGTCATATAATTATGAAACGGGAAAGAAAACTCACCTTGGATAAATTTAATCTTCGATGTGATCTCTGTGATAATAGCTTCAGAAGAAATTATCTATTACTGATTTTAATAATAATAATAATTTTTTTTTACGGCGAGGTGTTATCCTTACGGCGGATTTTAACACAAAAAACACTTCTTAATACAAATTGCTAAAGAATACAGTTTTATTCCTCTGAATTATTCAATATTACGGAATTTCGACGAAGACGCGCCCAAGACTGATTTGATTGACCGATGATTTGTTTAGAGATAATCTAAGTACAAATGAAATTCTTTTCAAATCATTCATCTAGCTTCAAGGAGTAGGAGAGATTAAACTATACTTCTACTCTTCTACTAAATACGTTCAATTGAAGGAAATTCTCTTACAAAATAAGAATGGGTGTAAATGTTAAATAGGGTGATTTAATGGGTAACATGTATCGCATTTCTCGCAAAGATTCCTCCGGAAAAAACCCGTTTCTCAACCAGAATGAAACATTTGGCGTTATTAAAGTCGATTTATCTATAAGCCTAACTCTAAAATTAAATTAATTGAATATATTCAAACAATTATAGATGTTTGTTTCTAGAATTCAATGAATGATGGAAGTGGCTGGAATGGAACCTCAATTTTGGCGCTCAATGGAATAGTACTGTGATTTCTTCGGAATGCCCTGTAACTTGCTATGATGACCCCACCACAGGTCGCGCTACAGGTGGTTATGATGATTCCGAGAGCAAACTCGCAACTCACTCGCACTTACGCTCAATCACACACTCAACACATTCATCAACGCATTTGCATCGCACGGGTATACTTTAATTATATACCATGCGGTACTCGCCCGTTGAAATCTCTGTACCATTAACTTTCTCATTCAGACTCACTGACCTTCCAGGTATCCACCGACACGTATTTTATGTCATTAATGTAGAGCGTTTAAGCTTTACGCTCGTTAGTTCTGTAATGGAGTGCATCTGATTTTCCACTTTCGGAGAAGATTGTTATACGCTTGTATAGGGAATTCTTCTTTCTTGGGGGTCTCCAAAAGTTTACCTTCAGTTACGGGCACATTTTTGAGTAGTAAAAACGTGGAAGTATTTCCCGCTATCAATGATTTTGAATTAATACGTAGTTAGTAGATTTATGACCTCTTCGAAACATAATTACAATAATTAAGAATTAAAAGAAGCCAGTGGCAATCCATCGAAGACCTTTCTATTTCCTTTCCAATCTGAGGCCACCACTGCTCTATGCACTATTTACAGGCTATCGTTTGTTGAGCAATAATCACGGCAATGTCTTCCACGAATAATGTTCTGCGTATAAAACAGCAGACTTTCTGGAATCTTTGCCTCGTTAACCTTCTGCATTACATTATTCAATTGAGGAAATACATACTCAGGAGCACATTCAGATAGCTCCTCTTCTAACGGACGATGCATCCAGTCAAGAGGAGAGTTGATTGGAGAGAAACAAGCAAAATTATATTTGAATTTAGAGATGGACCAGTTTCTCTCGAACATTAGGAATCCTACGCGTTAGAAACGCTCCTTGTTGTTTCTTTATCGGAATGGAAGCTTACCCTCAGTGGTGGATTTGATCGGCCATTTGAAATAGGCAGTTAGTATAAAAAACTGAATCAATGAGCGTCATCGATCCTAACTAACCCAGCACCCCAGCTGTATCTGTGAGATTTCTGCGAGGATAGATCAAACAAATTTTCTTCGCTTTAAACATAAACCTTGATGAAATTATCGATTCTTTTGAAATTTACCCAATTTGTCAGGTTCTTTTCACACTATTCACGCATTGACGGCAAACTCAGTTCATCCACCTCTTGAATTAACCTGAAAACTTACCCTGGTCACTTAAATCTCATACTGTGTCACAAGCTAAAAATGTTTACTTATATTATCCATTATTCCCTTTCTAAAGCATCTTCACTAAAAAACTAGTTTATCACGATATCAAAATAATATTTCCTTAAAAATCCAAAAACATTTCCCATTGCTACATACGCATAAAATAAAAGATTAACGAAGAGAGATCTAAATTGAGTTCTTGATAATAATAACCGGATATGAGTGCGACTTATCTTTCTTGCAATTTATATCTTTTTTAAGGCTAATAAAATCGTACTTTCTTTCTTCTCAAAGCTCATAATTTAAGTGTAAAAGAAAAGAGCTTTCCCGAGAACATAAAACGCTATCATTTTTCAAATCAACGCAAATTTATGAATGGAATCATTCAGTTAAACCTCTTTGTCTCAACATTAATTCTCACAATGAATGAGGAAAAAGATGATATATTATCAAGTTTTTTCTTCTCGGGCAATTATAACTATCGCTAAAACCAGCAATTTTCTAGACTTTGTAATCAATTCCCATTGAGATACAAATCAAAATATTTAACTCGCGCTGTCTCTTTGACGACTCTGATGAATAGAGGAAAATATCAATAAAATATCTGACCCCATAACCCAAAGTCGAAGATTAATCGGTTTAACTGTATGGGAATATAGCGCAAAAAAAGAACTCACGTACACAAGAATCTCTTGAAGAATGAGACAGCAAATCTTGCTTTTTCGAGAGGTAAAACTCAATAAAAGTAACAGTGGAAGTAGCGATCTGCATTCTTCCTTTTGACCTTCAAAACAGCATACCATGCCGTCATCACCGTCGAAAACGTTGGTCAAGAAATAAATCGCGGAATCAACCATCAAGTGGTGTAAACCAAATCGCAACAATGTTGGAAGCAGCAATGTTGGAAGGCGGTTTATGGACATTAGAATAGTTATTGGAAGCCGAAAGACGATTGCTTCCAAATTCAGACAAAATGCGAGAAAACTAGATTCTCGGTAGCCACTACGGGAAATTTTATCATTATAATTTCTTGATGTAAATCGACTTCCGGTAAAATTGTGAGAAATATTTAAAGGAATACCTGCAGACAGCTAATTTCATTCGACGTCGTTAAAGCACTTTAAAAGTGAAATATTTGTGGAAATATTTAAATTCATCTATTAAGGAAAATGTGAGAAGTAATTAGAAGTAAGAATTTGTGACTGCAACCTAGGTTCCGATACGAGGAGAAATTGTCAGAAAATTGACAATGTACCTTCACTCAGTAACAAACTCTTTATGAAATGGAATGCGTTAAGTTTTATTCTCACTATTTTAGAAGATATTTATATTTGCATTAAGCTCAGAATAAACTTCTCAAATTTAAAAAACTATATTCATCAACATTTTTCATTTAATTCAAGAGCATACGTGTTTTTTTATAGATTAGTTGCTATTTAAGACTAGAGGTTTTCAGCTGTGACTTCACCCTAGACGAGACCATTTTGAATGAAGGACGAACTGATGAAGATTTGTGTGGTGGACTCAAATATCAACAATCACGAACTATATCATGTTCAAATTTTATTCTATGAAAACGTCAAAACAAAGAAAATAAACGACCTCACTCTGATAAGAAAGCTACAAAAGGGATATGGAGATGCACAGAAAGTAAAAAGGAAATAGAAGACTGGAAAAAACGGTGACTTTTACGTTGAGGATCCTTAAATAATTGGTATAGCAAGGGTTGGGCGATGTAAACTATTTAACACCAAATACGTCTGCTAGTGGTAAAAGATTATTACAGAGTCATAGAAAATTAAATAGAGAGTCATAAGAGAAAATCGCGCTTCATAAAAGGTGAATAAAGGATTTCGGAAGAGCAAATGGAACGATAGAAAGGAAATATATTAGATATCAAACACAGCCAATGCGAATGTGTTCCCAGAACGACAGATGACGGAGAAAGAAATTGACTATTGACATAGTACCCAAACATTAGTAGCTACATAGCCTATTATTGGACGAAGAATTGGACTGTATATAAAAAAGATAACCAATATCCAGAGGATTTCGAGCAATGGAAAAACGAATAATAATAAAGATATATTATTATTATAGAGTTAATTTATCATAGTAGAGGTATTAGACCCTTCAAAGAATTTTGTGGAGTAGGAAAGCAATGGGTTGGGAAACGATTCAGTTAATTGATAAGCTTGGGCATTATTAGGGGTACAACTCATCAGGATTTCAAAAATAGAAGCAGAAAAAAGTGGGCAATAGAGGTTTAGGAGGGCATATAGGCATAAGGCACTTGAAGATAAAAGATCCCAGATGAAGACTGATTGGGAAATTCTTTCAAAGATTAATCGTTACTGAAATGTTTAACGAGTATTAAATATAATCCCATTCAAATTTCCATATTCGCTGGCGCAAAATATATTTATGTATATCGGCATTTTAATGCCGAGCTAAGAAAATGTGCGGACATGACCCGGAAGAGGGTCTTCATCTCCGAGCATCGCGCTCTCTCTCGGTGGAGGCTGAGAACGCACCGAAGGACGACCCGCAGAGATGGAAGATGAATCGCAGAGTGCCACTGAGGAGGGTGTGTTGGAGGTGCACGAAGCGGAAGTGGCGTCGCAGAGCAAGTGTGTCGCCGCGCGAACCAAATGGACGGGAAACGGGGGCACGTGCGTGCCATACGCGAGTCGCATACCCACGCGACAAACGCGTCTTTCTCGGAGATATACGGTAGAGGCGCGAAACGAAGACGCGAACTTGTTTCCGAACGAGCGTGCGTATCACGCCTTCGACGTATTTCGTGGAATTGGAAGCGTGAGGAATGGAAAGGACCCGCGAAATAGAAAGTCATCAGTCGGAATCGGGGACGCTATGCGGAATCGTTGCCCTCGAGAAATAAATATTCTTCGATCGACCGAAGGGATTCCGCGAAATGAAGAATTCTAACCATTGAGAGACAAAAGCTTCGTGTGTTTGGCAAGAGATTTAAATTCACAGGGGCTGCATCGCGTAGAATCCAGAAGCGTTTTTTCGTGCTCGGTAACCCAGTTTTACGTTAATTAAGGTATCTAGGAATCTGCGATTTATTTGAAAGAAAGAGATGAGGAAAACAAATTACTGTGACCGAATAGTGATTGGTATCATTCCGAATCCAATATGTAAATTAAATAAACTTGTTTCCATCTCTGACAAGCTCCATGACTACTAAGAAATATCCAAAATTTCCGCTGCTAGATTGAAAGGTGATTGAGCTCTCTACATTTCATTTATTCGGATTGTACCTACTATTGTCAACAAATCTTGAAACTAAAATGATGCGGAAACATTTAAATGACCCACTCAGATGGAGTAATTCTTAAAATATACGATATTCTGCGAACAGGGTCAAGGTGAGGGTTTGAACTCCTCACCATTAGTCCCACCTTCAGAATAACCGAATGAGTTTCCTTGAAAATACATACATATTGCCTGCGATATACATTTTCCGCACAAAATTTGTTCACTTTACTTTTTCATAATATGAAAGGAATTATATAATAAAGCAGCAATTGAAAACAGCGCTTTAACGAGTAGAATATTTGTGTTCGCCCCCATGTAGAGATCTTCAAAACAAGACCCTAGTGATTGAGCATGAAAAAGTAAAAAAAGCAGTTTGATCTGTACAGAGGGTAGGGGTACGCTCGGATCACGTGGAGCTAAAATCGAATTTTTCGGTAAAATAAATAATATAAATGAGTAAATCATATCTGAAATACAATGATTTTTTGCGGCCGTTCGAAAAAAAATCGATCATTATAAATTTCACGTATTTACTAAAACTTCCCCAACCACTCTCAAAGAACTTTCCCTCGGAAAATTCAAACATTCCCTAATGATTTTATCAAAACATCAGATCTGCCATTTAAAATGACAATAACCTGAGGATAATACATGACAGTAAAGCGGTTCGAAACTTTTCCGCTCCTGATGCAACCACAACCGCTCTCGTGCGAAATCATCTGTCAAGGCACATAACTTCTACCACAATCACTAAGAATCCTCAGAAGCGATATCTTGCGCGGCTCACTATAAATTTTCTTTGGGATTAGGTCTTTAACGTAACAATGAAAAGAAGGAAACCGGCGTCCGCGGCGGTATTACGCGGGATCGGCGAAGACGTCACTGGAAGCGGAGGGTGCTTAGCAGACGGGCGACGGGCAGCCTTTGTTAATCGCTTCGAAAAGCGCGGAGGCGTGGAAAGTGAGTGTGGGAACGTGCCAAGGGCGGGCGCGTGTCCCCAGGTCGCCGCGCCCCCGAGCGGAAATGCCGCGTGCGAAATTCCGCGGCGGTTGGATCGCGTCTTCGCGCCCCTTTGTTTCCACTCACCTTGCGTGGATAGCAGCAGTGCAGCGCGCGTACGGCGAGTCACCAGCGGAGAGACTGAGTGAGAGGATATTTGGGAGGTCCCGCGAGCGCCGAGGGGCGGTAGGGGGCAGGAGGGGTAGGGGGCGCGGGGGAGGGGCTGAGGAGTAACCTACTTGTTCGTTCTCCTACCGCCCACACTCTCCTTACACTCATTCCTTTTTTACCTAAATTAATTCCGCGACTTTCCCGAACTTGGCTATTATTCATCGCCTCTCCCCATAGTTAAGTTCACCCCGGTAATAACAGAGCGCGCTTTAAAAAATTGCCGCGATCAATCGCGCCGATTTGTCATAGTCAAAGCGCGTCCGGCTACGAAATTTGGATCGATTTTTTCGTTGCGGATTAAACCAACTAAAGTGATCGAAGGCGTGAGAAAAAACGGTTTTCATACGCGTTATGTTTTGGTCCGAAGTCTTGCTTCTGTTTTTGCGGCGTTTAAAATGGTAACGTTTCTCAAAAGCTGGAAATCGTTCCCCCGAGGGTTTCTTCGAGACTTTCACACGGTCGCGCGCATGCTGATGCTGTTTTAAAAAGGCTAGTTGGAAGCGAGCCTGCTTTATTTACATCGAAAACTGCATTCCGTGAAATTTTCAATAGCGAGCGTAATAAATTTTAAACGTAAAATTTATTACGCTCTAAGATTTTATTCTATTTTTCATAATGAATTTTGAATGGAACTTTCAATTAACTGAAAATTTTTTTTGTATGGACTGCGAAAAAACAAAATATCTGCTACTTTTACTGAAGTTTTTCATTTCTTTTAGATAATGTCTAAGATTAGTAAGGCTGCCTTCCAATTTTAACACTAATTCTAAAGCAATTTCGAAATTTATATTAACGCATAAGGAAGTAAATGGCTTTCGAAGAATAAATCACTTCGACGGAATGAAATTCGACATTTTATGTAAAACTGTAGCTTTCAATGAATTGTTTCATTGCAAACCTAATCGTCACCAATCACCTTTTCGACATCCAACGTATTTATCCGAAATATTGAATTGTAAAACGATGTAACATACATTTTTCAATAATAAATTTGCCAATAATACACATATATGTTTAGAAAATTATTCAAGAGAGATTAAACTATTTGCATTGCAATAAACTGAGCTTCTATTTTAAGGATGCACTATTTTATTTATTAACTGTTTAGCTTATATCTTGATTCCATCTAAATCTCAGCATTTATAATGCACAATCAATAAGAAATCAGACAACTACTCCATCAAGTATCATTAAGAAAGTAGAATAAAAATTTTATTCTAAAATAATGTTTCTAATTTGAAAAATGAATTCGAAATGGCAAATTTTTATAGCGAACTTTCCCACGCATATTTTAAATACGAATGAGTATTACAAATTAATAAGTGTGTTTACAACAAGGAGCAGGTTATTACTTCATACGTTGCTCCACTTCCGAATTTGGTAAGAGAGTTTCGACATACACTCGATTGAATACTTGCTTTCTTACGAGCGCTGTCCTTAACTGAGATATCGTGAGAGCGAAGACAAAATCTGCATGAATGCTGGCTTTCAACACAAGGGATCGCAAGTATCCTTCAGAATACTTGGAAAATAAAAGGAACTTTCAGTTGTTCATCTTCTATAGAATATTATTGGCCATTGATCATTATCATTCCTTCATTCGATTCAGAATGTAATGTAGCAACACCTTGTCATGGTGGCTCAACAGAAATAAGTAAGTTTTCAACAGAAATAAGTTATATGTTTTCAGATAATTACATTCAACCTTTATTTAATCAATTCGCTATGATTGTTTACGTTTGCGTGATTGACTGATATATATCGTAGCAAATCCACCAGATGCGAATTTAGAAACAAATTATAAAAAGTGTTAATTCATTTGCATAATATGCCACTTTTCATTACATAGGGCCCGGATTGAAATGAAAATAAATCTAGTAAGTGAAGACATCAATGTTGCAAAATATTTTTAGTACGAGTAAAATGGTAATCAAATGGCCTATTTTGACAACTTAGATTACTTTTTATTTATATTACATCGAAACGGTGAAAAAATTTCAGTTGAGAAACTTCATTTCTTGATAGGTGAATAGGTTTTGCAAAAGGATGAATTTAATTAGCAAAATAATGCATTTTATTTGCAAAAGAGTGAATTTGGACTGCCAAACCTGTATTCCCTAAACTAGGGGTCCCCAACCCAAGTACCTGATCTACACGACACCCTTCAATAAGTTCTGTGCGGATATCCTCCCAGAAATAATACCTTTCTATAGCCTCTCATACACGTTTTCCATTTTCAGTTTATTGCATAAAAATGTTTAATGTTTAAAAATGTTTTTATCAAATTCAACAAAAAGGTGCATCTAGTTCAGGCTATTGTTGTAAAATTAAGGATATGCCGCAAACAATCCATAATGACATTTCAGTAACTAAAACGGAAAAAGTTATAGGTGGTCTCCGAGTTATTTCCAAATGCTAACGCATCCACTTGAACTTACAAACTTGGAGGCCCCTGCCCTACACGATTTTCATTTTTCGTTTCGCAGGGCGAGGAAACTTATCACTTGATGATGCGTGCATCTTATTACTATTAATCATCCTATTAAATAGCGAAATTTTATAAATGCAAAGGAAAGTTACACACTCACTAATAGGCAAAGAAAAATTACACATTCAAACCAAACCGATCATCTATATTTTCTTTCCTCACGTAAGTTCTCTTCCCCCGTATATTTCCTGCGCCGTAAATCTTCGCTTGCGGAGATTTTTCTCGAAGAGCCGCATTTTCAAACGTTTTCCCTCATGAATGAAAACTTGCGGATTGTTACGAGCATAGCATTTCCTTATTTAGGAATGAGATACAGACGCTACAGACAGTTGCGAAGCCTCGAGATGCTGATGAGAAGATGCAGAGACAAAAAGTTCGAAAACGGAGATTTATCGGAATTTGAAAAAAAGAGAAAACGTGCGAGAAAATTACGAGCAATCAAAAAGACGATGCAAGTAATGTTGGAGAATATGAAAGCTATAATTAGGAAAAGATTTGGCGTAATACATGAGTGTAGGGAGAATTAGGAGAGAAATCAGGGTTGAAGGAGAGCAGTGGAAAAGAGGGTGGGTTTGTTTCCAGAAGTAACGGTAGAAATGGAGGAAACGGGAAAACGGTAATGGTGATGCTGATTCATTCAAATGGGATAATGAATAATTGACAATGTTCGGGAGATGCGAGAAATGCCAATCGCGCTTCACGTAGTCGATATATAATTTCAGATAATATATCATATTCCCAGTGATTACAGCATGATTACTGAATGGCTGTAGTCAGTCATTCATCAAATAAACACCCGTACAGAATGGAATAACGATGAAATTTGGGAGGAAGCAGTATGAGATACGATTGAAATAGGATAAAAAGTATATCGCCCTATAAGTAATTTAATTTTCATCATTTTGTATATTAAGAAAACTAAGCATAGAAATATCTCCCATCTTCCTACACGAAAATCAGATTCACGGAATAAAATGCAACAGAAAACACAACAATAATCTTTCTCGATTCATCTAAAGCCACATTTAAAAGAAAATTCATTCTCTAAACACGTGATTCATACGTCCGTTTATAACAATCCTTGAAGTAATTTTATGATGAGCCTAAAGTGGGTTTCCATAACTAACATACTTGAGTTTGAGAATTTAGGTGAGACATCTCTATCGAGTGACGTTCGATTCAATGATTTTTATTATGAACGTGAAAGAACCACAGTTCAGGGCAACGCGGTCGACCTATTGATCATCAAACATCATAAGTAGGTTATTAATAGTTATTGAAATGCTTCCAAACTACTCAATGAAAGAATTAATTACTATTTGAAATATTCGATATGACTATTTGAGATTATATGAACTCATGGAGGCAGATTAAAAGACAGATTATACAGTCTAGCTAGACGATATTTGTTAAACAATCAGTTGTGAATTTGATCACAGTGCTAGATGAGTTGATTACCTCTATGAATATATTAATTTGATGAATGTAAATCGTAACATTGCATAGATCATGATGAAGGCCTCTGATATCGATTCACTTAGTGAGAAAATTATCATAGTAGTGGAAAATTTTCCCCATGCCACTTCTTTGAAATCACAGGCACCACTTCTTAATCTGCGAAAGAAAACTCGACAAAATTTCTCCATTCATGATGATAAATCAATAGGTCATGATAGACGAAGTAGAATTTCCAATTTCCTACCCCTTCCTAGAAACCACTTTTCCTTCAACTCATAACTTGGAACAATATAAGTGCCATTAAAATCTTACGATGAGAGAGTAATTATGCTCACTGCCGAACTCTTCCGCTTACAGTATAGGACTTCTCTATGTTGATATTTACAATCTACGCCGAAAATAAACCAAATTATTCGCGATGGATATCTTCCAAAAAATTAGTCTTATAATTTTTATAAAATTAAGACAGCAGCTGTGAAATATCAATCAATATATTAAAACTCCCTTCCTCCTCCCTTTTTATCCTCACCGTCTGGAAAAACACGACTGTTACGGTGAAAGTACACCTAAATTCAAGCCACTTCGATTATCAAAGAACGAAAATACGGCTCTACTCAAGCGAACTTAATGTATCTATTTTAAAGACAGTTCTTCAGCCAAAAATAAGGAAACTAAAAAAAAGCACTCTTGTAGGGATGGAGAAAATACTTATATAGTGAAAGACGTGGTCACGTTTCTGAAAGCGAATGTTTCACGTAATCGAAAATCCATAAAAGGTTTACCACCTGATGCATCGGAAGGAATTCATTACTCACCATCCCTCGAGCATTGTCTCTCACAACTTTCCGATTCAGCTTGCTTGAGCTCAGTCCAGACATTTCTAGAGAGTGGAAGCGAGCGAAGGTTGTACTGCAGAGAAAGTTTCCAGGAGATCATCGAAGGGAGAGAGGGCAACATTTACTCTCTTCCGCTCCCTCACCTCTCCCACAGCTCATTGTTAGATTACAGCTCACAAACAAAGGTCAATTTCACTTAGTGGTGCTTATTATCTAAGATTACCAACTTAGAGACGATCACTTTGCTGCCTGATATCCCTTAGAATGTATCCATTTTGAGGTAAGATCTCATTATATTCCTGTGCTAAAGAATCTCATTATCAACTATCGATATTCATTTTGCAAAACGTGGAATTATCGTTATTTGGTGGAACTTATCTACAATTAGTTCAAAGAAAACACAATTTAACTCCGTTCACAGGAAATATATTTGAAAAAAAACACGACCGGTTTCGAGGATTAAATTCGTATTTTGAAAATAATATTTTCTGTAGATAGAGTCAGATTGAGTATTCTTTGAACTGATTTGTTTTTCAATTCGATATCTGTGAGTACGTTATGAGTGACTTATTCCATTCCCTCAGTTTTCTCTCATCAGTGATGATGTAGACATTTAGTTCCTCTCATGCGCCTTCATTTCTAATTTACAACTTTTATCTCTGATACTTGACCATGAACTCCGAAAAATCCAGTAATAGCTTTTTACTTACTTACTGTGTCTATTGGCTGTTTACATTTCTATTGTGTAATTATTGTATGTATGAATGTATTTTAGGTATAAAACTGCCACCAGGCTTACAGCCTAACCGCAGATATTGTGACGATTAAACTTCTATCCTTCACTGATTTGCCAGTCTCGTTGTAGTCCGTTCCAATCCAGACTGAGAAAATTGGAGGAGTAACTCGTAAGAAAATCATGGTTCATCTGAATTGTACCATAGATAGATCCTTTATTAACAAGCTGAGGCCCATGTGGGCCTATCCACCACCTTATCTCGTATATCGTTATATTATTTAAAAATATTAGAAGAGATGATGAGAAAGAGAAAATAGATTGTGGGAAGAAATCTTTGCCACTTAAGGTCGAAGAAGTAAATCCCACGTTGATAGAATACACTCACAGAGAAAGTAAGTGTAAAAACGGCAAAAATACAGTAGACAATATGTGAAGGCTTCTATCCATGGCAAAGCTATTATCCGGTCTGACCTTAGATCATCAAATGGTTGAGGAAGACATTATCGAACCGGCTCCGGTTTACCGGCTCTTGGATAAGCTCTAGGACGGCATCAGATGGATTTCTCAGTTGTATAGTGGTTTCCACCACAGGAGACGTGACGGGTTAATCAGAATCTTCAAAGACATCAGCCGGATGGAATCCAGTATCTATTTTTTCAATTCCCCGTATTCTTTTCTAAACTGAGAATATCTTACGATATTCATATTTTAACCAAGATTTCTTTTCAGATATATTACAAATTACGTACTTTCTTCGATGGAAGAATTGATGTAAAAGTTATGCAAGGATATCGAAGCGATCATATAACCAAAAAAATGGAAAACGGTCTCAATTTAAAATAGAAATCCATCGGTGAAATTTTCAAGGCTATACTCTCTAAAGCTGTATCAAAAGTAATGCGAAGTTCTTCTCTGTATGATTTCTTCGTTGGGTCTATTGTTGATTTATCATTAAATTAAGATTTATATCTTATTTATATTTTGTAGTTACGTATTTAGACATTTCCAAATATTTTGTATTAATACGCTTTTGACTAAGTTCTTTTCAAAGAAGAAAAATACGACCATTCTTATCAACCCCTGCATTGTAGGTAGCAACAACAGATGAATATTTCTCAACCCAGTATAGCGGGAGTAATAAGTCCAGTAGTTCTAATCAAAGGGGACCAAATAAATGCTTTTACTGATGGTTAGCTGATGATCTAGTAGATAACACAGCATCTGTCAGGATCAGAAGTGTTGCATTCCATGTATCAACTCCGTATCTATCTCCAAGAATTCCTGAGTGTAATATTCTGTTTCCAGGGCTTAAATATTTTGCAGAATCATAATAATAAATCACGAGAGAAAAGTTTGCGGTATAATTTGCCGAATTTCCTCCGTAAGACCCGAATATATACTTTTGATTTGAATCGATTTGAGTGCTATTCCTCAATATTATGAGAGAAAAACAGTGGAGGAGACAGGAAATTATTTCGAATGCGAATGATACATAAATCCAAAGACGCCGTCGCGGTGCACTTTATATCCTTAAAGAATGCCGCAGTAAACATGACGTCAATTGAATCACAATTCACTCTTCGATACATGAAATCTCTTCATTGTCATCGATGGCGATGAAAAAGATGAAACAAACAAATCAACTCATATAACACTTTAATTAGAGTGAAATTTAAAACACTCTCAAGATGTTTTCTGAAAGCTACTTCTCTGTTTTCGGAGGAAATATTTCAGATGATACATATTTCTAAAACCGCCATTCGTTATGCTATGAACGAATCAATAAACTCTTTATTAAGGCGAGGTTAGAACAAGTTGGCCTCTCTTCCACCTAACCTCAATTGTTAATACCTGAGTTGAATTTAATATTTAGAGTTTAAAGAGACAATTGGGGTTTTGGGGCACAATCTTCCCAACTGAAGCTTGAAGACAAAATCCCACAGCGGGAAAACTACCGCAAAGAAAGGGGGGGAAAACCCGCGAAAACACATAGTGCACAATGTAAAAAAGAGAAAATTTATTTAAAAAATTAATTAATAGAATGAATCTGAATATGATACAGAAAAACACCGGCATTAGTTGAAAACGATACATATCTTACCGTAAATTCCAGAGGAACTCTCCTTCCAACTAATGGGGTTTAATTTATTTAGTTTATTTACTTTTATGCAAATGAAATACTAATGTCGGGTATTATCCGGCATACTTAAAATGGACCTTAACTAATGTTCACATTATAATGGTTTATTGGAGATAAAGGAAGGTTATATTTAATATCCATGCTAACTCATCATATAAATAGAAGATTAACTGCGATGTTGGCTTTAAATCTAAATACCTATAAAAATATAATAC
>KZ308593.1:483329-511367 GCA_000376725.2 Ladona fulva
ATTATCAATACAATTATTATTATTACAATAAATACCTCATTTGTTATTACTTATGAAATTAAACTTGAGGGCGTTTAATAAGAATTATTGTTAACGAATTTATCAATATCAAATATAACAATAGAAGGACTAAACAGAAAATATTTATCTTTTTTAATTTCGGAATAGTAAATTATAGAAAATACTGGACTGAAAGCCATATTTTAAAACTATACCTATGAAAGTTTCCAATTGATCCGAGAATTTGATCTGATTAACAGTTAATCGAAAATAAAAATATTATTTCTTAAATGCTTCGTTACATAGTATTCATTCACTCAAAATGTAGAAAATATCAACGAACGAATAAGCTTGCTGTGATGCTTTTAATAATCTATTTAAAAATGTCTACCGAGGAACTAGGAATACTATGTATTAAACTGGAATAGAAGTGTAATTACCAGAGAATCAAGAAGGAGAAAAGTTAGCTAAATGATTATGGCGTTCACAAAGTATTCGGAAGATGCTCATGGTCATTCATAGAAGCTATTGCTACTTTTATGCCGGCGTGCTGTTGGCTTTTTCCATTTTGCTCATTTTACGCGTGAATTAATTATGATTTTTCACCTCAAGGAAAAACAGACATTTTAAAAATGGAACGACAGGAACGGACCCGAATTTCGGTCTTCCTCCGCTTTGCGGACGTCCGTTGTAGCCATTGAGCTATCTCGCCGGGACATTCAAACGTGCCATTTTGGAAAGACTTTGTATGCAAAGGCATTCCTCTGACTAATCAGCACCGTCCATAGTCACGATCTCATTGAAGCACCGGCCATATACCGCCCCGGTTCGAGTCCCGGTCCTGTCAGACTGTTTTCATGTACCATTTCCTCGGGATTTTTTCTACGTGCACACCTTAACGTACAACATCACCTTTGACCTTTTCCCCAAAGACTTTTCATTTTTAGATATTCCCTGGGGTGCCAATATTCCTCTGGTCAGCCACGATTGCAATCCATAAACATGGAAGCAAAGCTACAGCATTTGGAGCGAAGAAACTGACCGATCGTCGACTCCGGTGTTCGTAGGAAAGGATCACGTACGCATCAAAAGATTTGAAAGGTCGTTGAAAGAGAAATATATTTTTGGATATGTTTTGAAATGCAAAGAATTTGATTTGAAAGACTTTTTGGAGAAGGAATGTTGGAAGACTAGGTTTTAGAGGACTGTAAAATTAACCCTGTTCATTCATGCCAACTGGTCAAAGTACGTACGAAAATTGACAAATTTAATAAACAGTATGAAACAGAATTTGGTAATTTATTGGTGTTTTAGTTCATCGGTATTCCGTGCGACCGTTTTAGCATACAGTAATATATCATTATTTCCATGATTTAAAACGTATTTTTACACCCAATTCCTTCTCCCGAGGACCTGTTATGGACAAAATCCCAAAAATGAAATTTATCGAAAAAAAATGCTCTATGCATTTAAACTTAAAAGAAGTGGCAATTTCCTGTTTTAGGAGGAGCTTAATTAAAATTGTGGAGAGATTGGAAGGATTAAAACTCCAATTTATTTCCAGAGAAATTACTATTCTATGAAAATGGCAGAGAATAACTGAAAAATTGGAAATTATCACAGAGTCCTCAACCACTACTACGCTGCAAAAAGTGTGACGTAAAAATAAAAACATAACACAAATAGTTTGATACCGTTTTATAGAAAACACGTGAAATCTAATAAAGCAGCTTATTTGAGATAAGCTTATTTTAACTTCCGCTTTGTAAAACAATTCAGGATACTGTTTATGCAACAAAAGCTACTCTTATATAGATATAGATGTAGCTCTTTGATGTAACTCTCAACAGGGCTCACATTTTTTACTATCTTCTTCGAAATGAAATCCTTTCTGCATTTGCTTGATCCCGGAAACTTTTTCATAATTCTTGCAGACCTCAATAACATACAAAACTCATTTAATCTCGCACAGTGAGACACAATCCATCTATAGCTCGCACTACAAATAATGGAGGGTATTATTTGCGCGAAATGGTACTATTTGTGTTGAAGTTGTGCAATGAAGGTTTCAAAAGAAAAACAGAGAACAGAACTACATGAAAGAATTAATCTGTGGATTGCGCAGCGTACAAGAGCATACAATTCTCATCTCATCGATGTTCCCATTCAATGTGAATATTTATATCTTCTTTCCTTTCATTTCAAAATGCAATTGTATTGCCTAAAATGGGCATATTCGTTTTAATCACCTGAACATCAATATCCGCTTTTTCACGGAAGTATTCAAACATTCGCTTCTCGGTCTGTAGCCCAACAGAAGTTCTAATTTATCTTCATCTCTATTCATTCCACGCAACATTTCATATTAAAGTTCATCTCTTTTCACTTCAATTAATTTAGTTACCAGTAGTACAGCTGTCACTTTCATCTACTCCTCGATCACTTTTTGTCTCTAGAACTCCATTAACTGCATTAGAATTCTGCTACATTCACCAAAACTTCACATTTCGTTCGGGATAAGTCTCCGTTTGGTTTCCGTAAAATAACCTCCACTTTATAAATCCTTCACATTTTTCTCGGAATCGTCGCGAGGGACGATTCCGTCATTTAAATGATCCCGCTCATTTAAATGAGCGGGAGTACTTAACGCATGGAGCTCTAACGATGGCTGGGACGAACTACAAACGAGGTTCCATGTTCCTAACTATATTGGACGCGGTGATCACCGATTAAAAATAAAGGAGCGCGAAAAGATACGGCAAAATATTTACTTATCAATAAAGGTATAAGGAAATAGAATGCTTTACCTTGATATCTGCTCATTCCAATGCCGAAAAAAGTTCAAATTTTCAAAAAGAAGCTGAAAAGCTTATAAAATTCAAATTGTTTATAAAGATCCATTTTTAAATAACTTTTATCATCATAAGTATATGACTATATTTTCAGATCTTTTATGTATAATATACAATATTATGCATCAACGATTTCTAATTGATTGTAATTGTGTTCTGTGTCGGTGTTTGTAGACTAGAGGGTGTGTTCCTCCACGGGAGGTTTTTGATGGGTTTCCCACCCCTTTTTTGGGAATTTGGGTAAATGCCGGACACATTTTATTATTATTTTCCTTGCGCCCCTTCGACCATTGCCACCTGGTCCACCGGCCAAATTGAACGAAATATTAAATAAATAAATAAATAAGAACTAAACCAGCAAAATTCACCATTCTCGTATTACGAAAATGTTTGCGCCTTGCGCTATTATCCTGAAGGTCTTCACCATTTTACTCTCATTTTCGATCAGGGCCAAGTGAAAATTTATAGATCTGACACCTCTTGGTATCACAACCACTTCATTTGATTGAATTTGAATGTCGGTATTAAATTCCAGATTTCATCGCTGGTGGAAATTAATTCAACAGAAGCATCTTTCATTCGTTTTATAAGATCGATTTAGAAGATTGCTTTTTAGGCCTCGGTACAGAGGCTGCGGATATTGCCTTTCTTCTATTCGATACTATTGACATTCTCTGCATGGGTGACCCTCCCAGCAGGAAAGCTCGGGCCAGTTAATCTTGCCAGGTTCTAAGAATACCTTTCACCACACAAGGTCACTGTCCATATAAAATTCCAACGAGAAACATTTCCACCTGAATAAGCCCAAAACCATCGAATGTTGGCATTTCCGGAAATGATCTGAACTTAATCTAACAATAAGTTGTGCAAGACATATATACGAATTAAATCTTGGAAACTCCTTTGGAAGGATAAAATAGTATTCAAGAAGCAACTTCGAGAAAATTCTTCCTCTAAAATTATTAAATATAACCAAATGCATTACCGGCAGCATAGATGTGGAATCTATGAGACAGGCCAGTGAATTTCATGTTAGAATCTCTTTCAACTGATATTAATCTTGTAATATCATGTTTTAACATGATTATATGAGTATTTCCTGAAGGTAAAGTATTATCTCACAAATTATTATACACGGATGATTTAAAACGAACCCATATTCGAAGATATTCGTGCATCATTAAGAGGTGAAGTCATGCAAAGATTGATAGGAGAGATCTGATTCTGATCCAAGAGAATCTGGATAAATATCTTGAAATATCCTTTTTGTAAGGGAGAGAAATATATTATTGAGGAGGCATAGTAATTGTAGCGCTTCAATTCAGAACGGGAACTATTCCATTTTCGTAAAATTTAGAATTGTCAGTTGGTTGTCACACCTAACATTCAAAAATGAATACTTGCAATTTCATAGCAGAATTTAACTTAAATTAGTGTAAAGATTGTTTTGTGAAATACAGAGTGATAAATGAGAAATTGAAATGGGGAATTGATTGAGAAGTAAAGGGGAAAACATTTATAGCAATGTACGGAAACGCGAATTGATTGAAAGTTGTCAAAAAACCCATTCTAACCGAATACGCTCAGTAAGCGGTTCTAACGATGTACTAGCACTGAGGCAAGGGAAAACCATCTTGCTCACATTAAAGGCAGTTCTTGGGAAGGAAGTAGTAATCGGCTCTAAATTGGCGCTGAAAGAATTTCTTGTTAATGAAAAACACCATCGTGAGTCTGAAATTTCTCTCTCATCCTGCGTTTTCTTTTTAACTTTGGCACGTGCCTATGGATTTTCACTACGATGAAGATGCCGGCGAAATTCCGTCTTAAAAAGAGAATTTGCAGTTGTTTGTGGGCGCGCACCGTATGTGCCCCAGATAAGTCGTGTGGGGCGCGCGAGGAGGTGAAGGGAGTTTTAATGGCGGTTGGAGGAGAAAGGTGTGTTTGGAATTGGCTGAGTGACATCGCCAAAGAATAGGGTCACTCAAATCACCATCATTTACTTTACCTTGTAAGGCGGTTATTTTGACTAAACTCCGCAGCTAACTTCATCACGTGGCTTCTGTTTGCGTTACATTAAATGAAATCAGGATCACGTAGATAATCTATGAGATCGGTTACCAATGTCGACTACAGTTTTTCTTTCCTTCGCATAGTTTCGAAGTATTGTGTTTTCCATTGAGAATGAATACTTTCTATTTAGCTGCGAACTATTATCGCCTCCAGAATCGATTTTTCTTCCGGAGGAAATTCATTGCACGTCGGCACCACTTCACAGCCAATATTTCTCAATCAAGGAATCAATCAAAGTCTTCAATTTACATTGATTTTAAGTGAATTTCTACTTCATGAAAAATGTGATATTTCACTTTACGATACTCTAATTGACTTTTATTTATCATTTTTAAGCTGAAAATGAAACGAATATTACTTCCGACGGAAAGAATAACGATGGAAGACAAAACTGAATTCGGATTACGAATTTTACAAATGGTTCTCATGTAGAAATTAATATCTTTGTTTACAAATGTTAAAATACTTACAAAATACAAATGTATATACCCTTGGAGAATTCTCCTCTAACCTTTTGTGACCTTATAAACTGCTGCTTTTTGGCATAAGTAATAATTGACTAACTTAATAAGATATATTTGGCGTAAAAATATGCCATTACAATTAGTTTTGTCTATGGCAAAAATCAACGGTGGAACGACGAACTTCATTTACTTTTCAGCTTTTCTAAATATATTGCATTGGGATCAGACATGTAGATTTTGTTTCATAGTCAATACAGAGCCTTTTCCGAAAATTTCAGCGTGCTGTTTCTTCAGCAATAAATTACTCATAGCTCCTCTCATAAATTTTCTTTCATTCATTCTCATTTTTTCGCTCATTCATCAATTTTCTTTCATTTTTCTGCTTCTTCATCAAGTACATTGACATTAAAATGCATGAACATAATTTTCTAAACTGCTCTGACATAAATTCCTTCCGAATGAGATCCTAAAACCAAGATACTGAGGCCCCGGGGGGAATTTTTCCGAAATATCTCTACATAATTATCGCATACATATTTGGAACTCGTTGCATCATTGAAGGATAATAAACCTAATTTACTTAATTTTAGCGATATTCGGAGATATTTACTTATATAAATAAACAATTATACATGTATACATACATACAATCGTCTTTATTGGGCAAATTCAGGACTATAAAGTCCCTTATAACATTTAACCCTTGATTATCACTACTGCTAATTTAAAACCATACCTTTCGCATGAAATAGCTTCATCATTTCTAAGGGGTGAAGTTTAAATCTTTAAATATTTACAATAAAGCACGCCCTAATATATTCAACAAGAATTTAAGAAATACAAAATTACCGGCTGCGCTTGTGATAATAGCGGAGTATTCAGATTAGGTGGAACTTATTCCGATAGAACCTGCCAAGGATTATTATATTGGCGTACAAACATGCTTAGTAGTCCCTCAAGACCCTCCAATGGTCACTCCTCCTTATCACTCAGGCCACTCCAAATTCCTCCGCTATAGCCTTGCTACCTAATATATGTACACTTTTAATGCAGTGATAAGACACTTCAATGACCTAACAGGAACTGCAAAACATCAAGTAGGACGTTTGGCCTTGGTGAGGTTACAATCTAAAGACTAGAATACTCATTATTATAATGAAATGAAAAAGCAATTTTTTTCTGTTTGCCCGAAAGCTACGTAATGCCTTACACGCGTTTTCCATTCAAACAAATATTACAGAACTTTGTGAAACCATTTTACATAATCGTGGTATATTTTAGGATAGAAAACTAGAGGAGAATTATAAAAAACATCAATCGCTGGAAATTTAACTGTGTTCTTCTCTTTTTTCTTACTTAAGCGGAGGTGTAAAATTGATACATCCTGCCTTCTTATTCAATTTTTGCTTTTTATTCTCCTTTTTCTCTGAGGTTGACTTCTGAATTATTTACTGCCGCAAATCACCCATTTTCGATTTTGCGTTATTTGAAACTGACAATAGTGGACTATTCTTCCATTTCCATTATTTCGGATAACGAAACTTTGCTTACTGAGTTAATTCTAATGTAATTTATATGTTCGTATCGTAATTTACGAGTATCATCAAGGCGTAAATTTCGTTGAAAAGGCAGTATGTATAGATTGATTTTAGATCCTATCAATATTCTCATTAGCAGGCGTTTTATGATTAAAGAAGCTGTAGGGGTTAGAGTATATCACTCAGGAACTGCGTATTGTTACCAACAAAACCTTCAATTCATTTCCCATGACCATATTCGTTGTCTCTTAATTGATATCGAATCAAATTGTTAATTCATTACAATTAAAAAGATGGAATTTTTAATGCATTGGGATGCCAGAATTCCGATACCCGTTAGCGTCTAACCTAGCATCTCCTAGCAAAGTCTAGATCAGGCGTGCACAGCTTATAAAAAAAGAAGGGCTCCCGTATATGAAAGAAAATAATAGCAGGCCACGAATGGAGCATTATGTGAAAATGAGGATTACTTTTATAGATGAAAGTTATATGAAACAGAAAATAATTTAAACCTAAAAATAGATCAATAATTAACGTTAAAAATTAATTTTTTCAGTAACTAGTATTTTGTCATTTGGAAGTAGATGAGTGGTTGGTATTCATGAAATGTCTCGTCCAGAACATATTCCGGATTAATCGATATCTTTTTTAACGATTGAATTTTTTTATAACTGAATGTAACCTCCAAAACAAATTGCGAGCCACGGTTTTAAATACACCAAGCAGAATTTTTGCAGGTCTGATCTAAATCATTAATGGACCTTTATCATTTACGATTATCGAATTAGCTATCAAGCCCTGAAAATGTCCAAATATAATCACGATTTGTCGTGTGTTTATTTTGTAGGTTATCAAATGGTGGGAAATGGCAAAAACATGAGTCAAAGTTTGGAATCAAACATCGATGAATGCTGAAGAGACTTAGCTCCTCCACTTTTTTGGCTAAATTACGAAATGACGTCCTCGTGACTTACGTTTTATATAAATACTTAATTTAAAATTTGTTGCATGGACTTTTGCCGTTTCGTCTACGAAAAAGTAGGTTTTCTGACGGAATTTATCTGTAAAAGGAAAATGTGATTAGCTAGGTAGTCTATCATTCATCTAGTTTGTCATGGAATGAAAAATTAAAATTATGTCTACATTAAAGGCATAATTCTTTTCCCCTGAAATCATCAAGGTAAATATATCATTTAGATAGCGTGTTTTAACTTATAATACAATGTAGACACTACCCTATGGATCCTTGAATATGAATGACATGTATACGCTGAAGTAGAATTTGTTTCTTCACGGAGTATTTTCCAAGATTAAGAATCCATTTGAATGTATTATGGAAAATAAAAGGATCAGTTCTAACTATTCATATATGGGGCTATGGGGGGGAGGTTGTGTATGAATGGGTCAATGCTCCCAAGTAATTAACGTAATTTACGTAAGTAATTAACAATCCTCCTTAAAGAGTTATCACTTTTGGTTCTACGATTTGTGTTGAAGGGTGTGCGATTGGGTGAGATGGCTCATCAGCCATTAACTCTTTACTGTTTTCGATAAAAAGAAGAGAAAACACAGAAGGAAACGAGAGAAATCCCAATTTCCGACCAGAAAGAAGTCCTCGAAATCCGCCAGGTCTACATATCGTTCAGGGACAGATTCAAGATAACGATTTTGGAACGACTACAAGAGTACGATCTAAAAATAAGGGTGGACGTGAATTCGAGTGCAATTTCTGCCAAGACAAAGCGAAATTTCTTCCACAGAAGTCCCATCTTCGACGACCGGTTTTAGGGTCACAGTATTCGGGGAGGTTTTTGTTATATTGACGGCCATCTATTTTTTCGTAACAAGTAAGCAATTTTTATTTAAGCGGCTGTAAGGGTGATTTCTGTAAAACTGTAGTCAGAAGCAGATTTAGCTAATGCAACGATGGGGTAATTGTGTTCAACCTCTTCATACCTTTTGAAAAACCAGGGAAAAATTAATTGCGCAAGATATCAAATAAAAGGTCATTGAAAGTCTCGGCTACGCCCAACATTCCGTTTTTTTGGAACTGAACTCGTTGATAATAAGAATACTCATTAGCCCGTCTACGTAACTAAAGAACAGAGCCGAATTTATGGCGGATTCCGGATTCAGGGGAGGCGATCGTCCACTCGATGACTTTGTAGCACTAACAATTTACCGAGCATGAGACGAGAAGCTAGAATTAAAACCTGATTGTGAAGTTTTAGAACAATTGCTTGTATTATAACAAAAGTCATTTTAAAAGTTGACTGAAGATGTCTTCATATGAAACTTGACTTAAACGGCCCTGACGATTTTCTAGACCTGCCATTTTACAAACGAATTTACGTTTCTATATACTTCCCCTCTCTTCTCTTTCCCAAAAAGGGTTTCCCCTTAACTTCCAACCCTCCTTACCATCCCCCGTTCCTCTTTTTTAAATATACTGTGTGCTCGTTCTTCCTATACCTGACGATCCAACTCTTTTAGCGAATCCGGTCAAGAATAATAAAACGGGAGGAAAGGTTACAGTGTATTCTTTTCTGTGATATTATATCACTTTCCGGCGTTCTTTAGCCGCGCTAAAATAAAACCTAATTTCGAGTGAATCTAAACCCTAAGCTAAGCTTGAAATATAGTTATTATTTCTCATTCTAATGCCTTGTTCAATTTACAATGTTATTTCAGTTATCTTCTCTCCCGAAGATGGCTACAAAATTGCCGAAATACGTATTTAGAATAATAATTTTGCAAGGCGCAGCTATGGAGAGCCCTAACCCCCACCCTGTTGGAGACTTTTAACTGTCGGTTTGTTTGCAAACTATGGCTTATTAGAGCTTTTCTTCCAAACAAGCTTAATATCAGGTAATCGATTGAAGTGAATTCAGTACCATATCTAATCTACAATCAGGCCCTTCAATATCTGATGCAGCTCTGTATATAAAGTTGATGTTAAGAGTTAGGGATATTAACTTATCCATTTATGTGTACATAATTATTTCTGAAAATGAAATATTGTCAATGAAAAACAAAAATATACTTATGCAGGATCTATATAAAAACAGCATATTTGTTTCATCAATTACTCTGAATTTTAGGTTAAATACACCTGAGTAAATAATTTATCCATGTATAAGGCACAGAAAGGTTTTTAGGCCTGTGTTCTTAATCTATCATGGTAAACGCCATGGAAAATCTATATTGTCCTATAAAACATACTTATCATTAGTAGATTAGACCAAATTTTTGGAAATATTTGAAGATATAGAGGTGAAATGAGGCCGCAAGAAATTACCATTTAGAACAGTGGGAAAGACTATTACAGAAGATGTTGAACTGGTGGTGGTAAAAAGAGATCAACACAATGGAGACTTTAAGGCTTTTCCTGTAATAAATAATAGCATAATATCAAATTTATTAAATCAAATCAAGACTGATGATAAATTTCTGTTACCAAGTGAAATTTTATTGAGAGCTAAATAGATAATGAAAAAATAAACCCCAGCAAACAAATATTTATTATGAGCACTTGAAAATGTAACATATTAAATTCTCTGGGTGAAAAGAAAAATATGTTTTGAATAATATAGAGATGTATCCAATAGAAATCTATTCTAAAATAACCCAATTAAAAAGTCACAAAATTTGGAATTAGAGATTTTCTAAGCTGTACTTAATATTTATTATTAAGTAGTATAATTCATTCTACATTCATTACATTTAGTATAATTCATTCCACAAGAATGAATTATACTAAATGTTGGAAGAAACCAAAAAGATAACTGTATACATCATCAGTTGCTGAGTTAGGCTAAGTTGATCCCTGTTGATAGTTAATTGGGTAACCATTGCTGAAAATAACCCTGGGTTTGATTCCTAGTGTGGGCCCACATGCAAAATTATCTAAGCTGTCAAAGCACTCTTGGAAAAGTTACTGTTAGTCTATGATTCCCGACAAAAGGTCCAAACAAATGTTAACTGTAGTAAATGATTCTCAACATACTCGCTTTCTCAAGAGTGTTATGAAATTTTGTCGCATTTCAGTTCTATTAAGTTTCTTCTGTGTCCTCACATTACATATGAATATTGTCAGCTTGAAGTATAGTTTTACTGAAATAGAAGGGAAAAGGAAATCTGAGGCAAAATCATATATTACTTGGACTGGAGTCGTCATTTGGAAATAATCTGCAGCAGAGTAATTAATCATAATATAGTAGTACAAGCATGTCTTGTGACTCAGTCTGCTTGTAGAATCTAAAGCTGCTATGCATGCATACCAAGATTTGTCATTTAACATGGTATTTGTTGTCATGCTGTAATTTTAAGGAGATTTATCAGGCTCTCTTAAGAAATAGTAGAGCAAGCACTTTAACTGGTGGAGTGAGCTGGTGTAATTGATATGGCAAAGCTGCACTCATCCCAAAGGAGAAACCTCAGCTTACTATAATAAGAAAGACAGGACAAGTGAAGAGTATGCTCATAATGATCTTTGGCATTGAGATGACTTTACATAAAGAGTTCATCCCAGAAGAACAAGCAGTCAATCCCAACTACTAATGTGATGTTTTGCAATTGCTCTGAGAAAACACGAAAAGATGCTGCCCCAAAACTTTAAGGAAACCAACTGTTACATAGTGTTAATTTTCCTGTTTATGTTCCTATAAACTATATGTTACAGGGAGGATTTAACTTAAGTAGAACTTAAGAAATTAAGGGTTTTTACAAAAATACAAAAGAGGAATTTTCTCATATTTCCCAATTCCAACCTTCTCATTTCTTATTTTTCTAATCTAATCCCCCATACTGGAACTGTCTTTCTTCTATTTTGATTTACCTGCCTCTGCTTTGAGTAATAAATAGACTATTTACTTAGAAATCCAGTTAAAATTTTGTACAGAAATGACATGAAATTCTTCGTTACTTATACCTATCATTTATTTCTGGGCCAAAATGATAGCTTTGACGATTTGATATGTGTTGCTATTTTTAACTTTAAATTTTCAGCACATTGAATATATAGTCTGCAATTGTTTATCTGGAAAGGTTGGAAAATAATTTCTGGACTTCTGCATATACATTTTTTAATGATATACTTTGTGAAATAGAAAAAAATAGCATGAATATGTAACATTATCAAGTTTACCTGCCTGGTTTAAATGCCTGTTTACTAATTACCGAAAATCTTAAGAAGACATTGAGATATAATTTGCAGGAGGTTAAGAAACCAAATTTTACTCCTGTTTATACTAATAACAAAATGGTAATAATTATTTAGATGGATATTCATTAATAGAGATACTAAATTTAATATGGCTTAGTAAATCATTGATCAATATTTGCCAGAAGTAAATTATTCAAAGGCTATGTGGAATTCAGATTACTATAAATGCTGTATTTAACTACATATATGTAATATGATCCTATATTCTCAGCTCTTCAGATTAGGAAAATATGGTTTTTTATCACTTTTCATGAAAATTCAGAACATTGCAAAACAAGATGATATAACAATGATATTAAATATTTTAAAATAAACATTTTATGACAAACTGTCAGATATATGAAAATAATGATGCACATTGTGTAAAATTTTGTATGGTGTACATTATTCCAATTTTCAATTCAGAAATTTAAATTAAGATCTTCTTATCAGGAAGATATGGTATTTATTTGGAGAAGATTGAAATTAATACCTCATTGGCGTCTAACCAAGAATCATTATCATGTAGGGAAATATGAGATAAGGTGTAACTTTAGAAACCACTGTTACATCTACATAAATACCCTGCAAGCAACCCTTCGGCATGTGGCATTGGGAAAATACATGTTGCATATTTCAAGATTGTAAAGGTATGTATACCAGTCTATTAATAATTACCTGTCTATTCTAATAATGTATATTATGTTTGCTCTCACAACTGTATATAATAATTTGATTCCTACCATTAAAAAAGATTTTTAAGAAAAATCTTGCACCGTTGCTATCCCTGTCAATATATCACATATTTTATGGATATTTTACCTTTATTATGCATGTTGGTTGAACCTTATTTTACAATGGTTGTATTCTTCAGCTTCAACATATGGGGTTAAGTCGAACTTCATGGCTCATCTCATATCCTCTACAGCCTGAATCATCACTTCTAATGAAACTATTCTAGATATCCTGCATTCAGTAAGATTTTTTGTACCAGTTTTTATTCCCACTCTTGAAGTTTATAGCTCTTCTTTTGCTTAACATTCACTCATATTTACATGTCCTCACTTATCAAGACTTAACAAAATAAAATTTTTTGTTCCTATTGCCTTTATGGTGTATTTTTCTAGTGCTGTAACATAACCAAATAGGTTTCCATCTATGGGTTAAGTTTAGTCTTCTGATACAGTTACAGCTTTAATGTGAATTCCTCCAAATAAAGAAAATTTTTGAAGATTGAATATTTATTGAAACAAGAGAGGAAAATGACCATTCTTGATAAACGTGAACACCTTGTAATGATTTTTATTATACCAAGGAACATGTTTCATCATAAGGATTGAGGAAATGTGTTGTTATGTTTCATCATATTTTTCAAAAGTAACTTCTGGCCATTACATTGAGAATGGGGTATTCACATGAATGTTTTTAAGTTACTTTGTCCATCACTTTTCCTACAAAAATGTTTCTTGCTTCTTGAATGAGTTTTTCTAGAATTTTCTCTATTTATTGGTCAAAATCTCTCAAAACTCATGAAAAACTTGGTTAAGTCCTTATTGCCATTTTGTATGTTGCTGATTAAAATTTGGAAATAGAAGGATTTCAATTTTGGTGTATTTGCTAATGAAAATTTTCATAACTTTTGTATGTTTAGTTTGTATATTTATATTGGTCCATAACATTTTTCATCAAAGAAATAGAAGTTCTTATGACTGATATAAAATACTTCTATAAGTTATCACCAGTACTGTGAGTTGCACAGTGCATACATTAATGAAAAACTTTATATTAATTTTTTAAATCTTTGGTGTGAATTTTTGTATTAAGAGGTGGAGATATTAATTACATGCCTATTTAAGGCTACACAATGTACGAAGTTACTCTTGAAATTTATGATTGCAAATATCCTAAATTAATCATAATTTATGATTTCCCCCCTACTTTTAGTTTCTATTGGGGTGGGAAAATGTATTTTATATTTAATTATTTGTTTTTACCCATGCCAAATGTTTTCTGTTTTTCACCAAGGAATGATTTTAGCTCTGATATCTCTCTCTAGCATCCCAAGGAGAAATGGACATAAAAAAGTCTGAATGCACTGGACTTGAATCCAGATCTCCCACTCTGGGAGAGTCCTCATTCTGGAAGACCTGGTAGTGTCTGCTCTGACCACTGAGCTATTCTTGTCAGAACATATAGACATGCTGTTTGAGAGGTTTGGTAGGCAAGAGCACATGAGATAGTCCTACTAAGCGACATCATTTACAGCTACAACCTCACAGAAGCATTGGGTACACAAAGAGATGGGAAGAAGAAACCCCTTAAGCAAATACTGTGTTTATCCTTAAGTTTTATTTGATTCCCACAGAAAGCCTATATGTGCAAAAGACCAGCTGCCAAAGCACTTTTAACAATACTAATACTAAAACCGATACTATTTCTATTACCCTATTCCTACATTTCCAAATTACATAATTGTTACATATTATGAACAAAATTCATTCAATAGAATACTCACTGCATCATTAATCCTTATATCAAGGGAAATAAGAGAAATGATGCTTAACTTTAATGCTTTTTATTCAAATTCATTTGCATACACTCACTGCCCTCAATTATATCCCAATCCCAAAATGATGAATTATTAAAAGAGTAACTGCAGCTAAATATTTTCAGTATATAACTAAACAGAAATTAGGTAATGTTTTCATGTCTAGAGCTCAATCTTCTTAATATGGAGAGAAATACACCATTTTGTTACATGCTCCTTTCTTTCTTTTGATTTGTCTTTCGCTCATAGATAAGCCATGAGTCTCTGTGGGGGCAATAAAGCTCACTTTGGCACTTGCTCCCTTGGTTTCTTCACATTTTCATTCTTATACTTAAAAATTTTAGATAAAAATTATCTTCTTCATAGAATCATTAATTATCTAATCCATTGCTCATCACTAAAAATTACTAATGAATTGATTTTAGTTTAAGATTTATTTCAGATCTAAGTTCTGAAGCTTCTTACATCCTTTTATTTTGATTGTGATTCTAACATCTACATCAATGCAATTATTCTAACATTTAGATCAATGCAATTATTCTATTTCTTATTTTGGTCTAATTCACAAATATTAATCTGCTTCCTTTCCTTTTTTGATTGGTGAAGAAGAGAGTTTATTTGTTTAGTAAGAATACTCTGAATCTCTTAATACAATCTACAAAGGATTACTTTTGCAGAAAATCATCTTACAGTTATCAATACAAACTATCTCCAACATTCAGCAATGTTTCCTTTTTGAATTTCAAATTTTGAGATCAGGTATCCTATTTATGTAACACCAACACTGGAATTAATGCCTCCCCAGTTGCTTAGTTCAATTTCTTCGATTTCAAATCATTCATCATTTTAATATCCTTTCTAAAAGGTTGATATCTCTATAAAGACCTTTCCTCCATATCACTAAGTTTTCCGGATTATTCATTTTCCTATAATGAAAAGTTAAGTAATATCTGTGATATTTTGATATCCTATTCTTCAAATCAGAGAGTGGTAGCTTTTGGTTTCATTTTTGAAGTAGTTTAAATATTGTCATCAGATCCTTCAATATGCTGCAGTATTTTACCTTCTTTTGCCAAAATCTCTCTCCTTCATAGGGGAATACCTATACAGTTTTACATCAAAAAGGCAGAAAGATTGATCATTTTTTTAATGTAAAACCTTTAGGAGCAAGTCACTGAATTCTAAGTTTATTGATTTTGGCCTGAGTAAATTCCCTTAGCATTAAAGCTATAGCTTTGCAACATCATATGTTTAATTTTTAAAACTCATCATTATTTTAGTTGTTTGGCCTTTCTGTCTGGCTCCTTCTGTAATTTGCATAATTTTCTCAAAAATATTGTTGTCTGACTTTCTATTCTTTCTTAATTGATTGTATCCCTTCTTTAAAGTTTTAAAAAGATCCTTCAAATGACCATTTAAAATTGGGAATAAAAACAGAAGTGATAATATCAAGGTGGATTATTGCTTGAATAAAAATTCTTATCCATACACATTCTTAAGAGAAATATATTTACCTCTGTATTAAAATTATTGAAAGCTTTCAAAAATTGATTGCTATTTATGAAATAATTGGTTAGTAGCAAATATTATTAGAAGTTCTAGGACAAAACCTTTAGCTTAATTTTTAAATAATTACATTAATTTTAAGTCCATGCAACCATTTAGATTATGAAATGAAAATTACAAGAAAAAATATTTAAGGACTAGGAAAGATAGAAACCTCATATATCTTTTAATTTTACTGGTAAATAAGTTATTTTAATTACATTCATTTTAAGTTCATGCAACCGTTTAGATTTTGAAATGAAAATAGCAAGAAAAAATATTTAAGGATCAGGACTGATAGAAACCTCATATATCTTCAAAGTTTACTGGTAAATAAGTTAGTTTAAATCTTAATTGAGATAATTTATTGCGGTATTTCATGATAGATATTAAATTAAAATTTTGAAAATATTCCATAAATAAGCACTAAGAGATGTAAAAAAAATTTGGGAAGAAGTTGTAAAATGTATTATCCTGCTGTTAACTCAACTATCAATGGCAATTTCCATTCTGTTCTATATGTACACAAGAATGAACATACAAATATCCAGATCTGACCAAGAGCAGTGTTCTGTGGATGCATAGCATTTGGCCCTCCAGTTAGAGAGGGCCCTATTTGGAAAAGGTGACATTTATTTTGCAGATGGCAAACGATATATCACATTTACAACAGTTCCTTATGGTAGTTGTTATGCTTTATTTATTAAAAATCACCCACTAAATGTAGAGAGGGGTTGAAGGAGGACCCATTTTAATATACACACAAGTCCCTGTTGGTAGATGGCCCTGTAAAAGTCTTAAAACAGATTGCGTCCATTGGAGCGATTTTTTACGAGATGTTAACACAATGGGAGGAAAACTGTAGAAACAAAAACAGTGCTCGAAAAGGTGCTAATTGTAGGCACAAAATTAATTCAACATAGATCTTCCAAGTTAGTAAACTACGTAGAGTGCCAATTAAAAGCGATGGCGTTACTGTTCATTTCATCTTTTTGATCGCACCTTCTGTGTACTCAAGAGAAATTTTTGTAAATTTTGAAAGCCACAATTTTTGCATATCGCAAAATTTGTCGACAATTTTAAACTCAATCGTCCTCAATCTATCCTCTTATTATCTCTACTCCCTCATGCACCGCCGTCTCAAGATAAGGAACTTTTACGCGGAATTTCGGAGGTTATCACCGCCTTTCCCCTTCGCCTAAATTTTACAATAGTAAAATAGCTACGGTAAAGAGCCCGCACTTCCTCCGAACTCCTCGCTTCGACGTGGTATTTCGTGGTGACGGCACCTGCAGTTCCGGGTCGCGCACTTTCCCCGCTTTGCGTCACCTCTGCGCGATGGTCAATGCCATCACAGGGCTATGCGGTAGGAGTTTCTCTTAAACAACTTCTTTTTTTATCTTAATGTAATTCTCTAATTTTCTGGAAGAAAAAATAAAAATAAATCGATGTTTCTATGATATATGGTACTGTGCTATAATCTCCAAATTATTTTAATTGATAAAGTTCTTAATGTACGTTCTTGTTACTTTATTACAAAGGAAAAGAGCTGACAGTGACATTTAAGGAAAGAAAAACTTAGCACCTTGTACCTTAGTACCTCACGTCATTCGTCTAAAACACTTCGAAATCCTTCTGTTGATTAACGAAGAACAGATTCGACGATAGAGATCAAACGAAAATACTATTCGAGATAGAAATATATTAAAATTCGGTTGAACAACAGCAGCAAATAAGCGGCCGTTGGATTGTAATAACCGATCGGCAGACTTTGACAGAAGGAATTGGTTTGTGGTACTGGTCTTTAAGACTGGAGCCTTTGAAAACTGAGGAAATAAAAGCAAAATGAAGCATTTTAACGTCTTATTTATCTTCTACCTTGCTGGTAAACTTTAAAATTGATTTAATTTTGAGTGATGTCGAAATTTTTAAGTATGAACAATATATATCCTGGTAACGACATAATCGGTTTTGACTTTTGATAACTTTTGATAACAGGTTTTGACTCGTAATAGTATCCAAAGACTAAGGAATCAAAAATTCATTTTCTTTATGGCTTTCATTATGAACGTAATTTATCAACATTTTCACTTGTCGAATACAGCGGCGTTGAAATTACTATTGGATACAAAGAGTTTTAGACGGATATCTTTAGGTTGAATTAAAGCATTTGTATGCGTTGTTGATGGCTGTGCATCGAAACTGACCGCGCTTTGTTTTAAATGTCATGCAAATTTAATTTCTGGTTCTATGGACTTAAGTGCTGCCTCTTTGAGATCGCCATCGAGCCAGCGCTAGTTCCATCAGTCTTTCTTAATTCGGCCGATATTTTCTGATTTTCCTTAATTCAGAATCCCTTAAAACGGAGGTGAATATATCAGGTATTATTTCCTGTTGATGTATATGACTATCGAGATTTATTATGCTCTCACTAATGTATGTATTCTCTCAACACAAAATGGTAGGCACTGTTTGTTGTATCGCGGAGGTGTCTGTCTGACACATCCAGGAGCTTTCCATTGCAAACCCCGTTGAACCCTTTCGTGTGGAAAGCCCAAAAGACTCATAATTTTAACCGCTGTTGTCCTTAAACACAGAATAATTTCCATTTTCCACAAAAAATGTTAATATAGTTACATTGTCCAATAGATAGTTCAAATTACCTTATTTACAATCCGAAATGGGTCCTATGGAAACTGCAACTTTTTTCCATTTAACAAACTGTCATTCCAGTGTTTTTATAACTGAGTATTCTCTGGTCGGCCAGGGATGTTTCCATTGGACCGTCGCACGAATGACCGTAACAAAAATAATGTAGAGAAATTTGATAAAACAAAATAGTGGGAATTTAGGGCGTTCTCAAACAATTTTCCGGACCTACTTCACCTCCGTTCTCTGCCGTTTTATTTCCATGAAGTAAGATTAAAGCGGTTGTATTCATTCGCCTAAATAAATTCCTTAAGTAGGCCCAAAGTTTTCTCTTAATTAATCATAACGGCACCCGTATCAGGCTCCTCCAACCGTCGGTGAAGGAAGCACATTTCATCTCTTTCTCTGCAGGCTTTCCTATCCGGTCGGGGAATACACCTTGTCTAATGTTACGCCTCATACCCCTACCGATCATTCACCTCAGGTAGGAGCCACTCCCTTATCAGTAATTGACATATTTAGTAATTCATGAATTACCTTCTTTATCGCAACGATAAAAGTTCTAGTAGGCAAACCAGAGTGCTTGGGTACTTATAGAAACCTATCATTTAAACAATCTGGTGGTGAAACATAATCAATCTAAAAAAATTATGTATAATTTCGGTTTTAAATTACATATTATTAATTTAAATGTCAAATACATTTTTATTTATGGCAAGTCACTGTTTCTGACTACTATAACCTACATAAGAAGTTCTTACATAAGATATAACAAAACACATGCTCCTTGTTTCGCATTTGCTGTAACAGCTTTCCGCCTATTTAAGTTAAAAAGGTCGCTCTTCTTTCTAGATTTTCTCATGGCCTTTACAGGCAAGTGATAATTAAGTTCTATACTCATAAATAAATGTTTTAGGTCCCCTTATTCTGACCAAGAAGAGCGACAAAGTTTTAGCATTTATTGAGTCCTCCATCGCGAAATTAGTTTCTAGTGTTTCTATTTCATATTTCCCTTATTACTTGTTAATTGTTTTATCGTATATGTTTATGAAATAGATTGGTGTCGCGGATGTTTCCGGTGACGCAAAATTTTTCACGACTTACATTTTTTATAGGTTTTCACGAAGCAACAACTCAACGAAGACATTTAAAAAATCGGCAAAATGCCGAAGAGTACTTCCTGCTTCAGGTGACTGCACTAGGGCTCACGCTAGGCACACTCGCCAGAGGGGAGTGCGTGGGGCCTATTGCAAGCTACAGTTCTTAAGCGTATCCTGCAAGAGACCTACCACTTTTTGTACTAGCGCCGATTTCTATAATCTGGCGGTCTATAAGTTCAAAGTAAACTCCAAAAACCATCAAAATTAAACTTACGTGCTATACGTATTTCAATTCCAAAAGAATCATCTTCAGGCTTTCGCAGACCGTGGAAGACTGCCTATTATATTGGCAGTCTTCCACGGTCTGCGAAAGCCTGAAGATGATTCTTTTGGAATTGAATTACGTATAGCACGTAAGTTTAATTTTGATGGTTTTTGGAGTTTACTTTGAACTTATAACACAACCATCAGCAGCCACAGCTTATGGCGGTCTCTTGCTTACGAAAACAACGTGGAACCCCTACCCCTCTACTTCTCACAATAAATAATCTTAGTTAAATCCCAAGTGTAAACACTCTAGTTAAGATCCATTAACCAGTTGCTGACATCGGTAAACATTTATAAATTAGAACGCAAAGAAATATCCGAGAGAGCTAGAAATACAAGAGAGTAAAGTGAAATTTTTCTCAAAATAGAATACGAATTGAAGGTGTGCGAAACCATAACCAAAAATGGCTTTTGTTGCAAAAAAAATTGGAATCACAAACAGTAGCGAGGCATCGTTGTATCTCCGTTGGCTAATCCCAAATATTTGGAGATGATGATGTCGTTCTTCCGAATTGTCAATACCGATGCCCCACTTCTTCAGCCTTCCTTTTCTCCGTTTCTGCAAACTGGCCCTCTGCCAATTTAAGTGATATCTCCAAGGGAAAACATGCAAATGACCGTCTATGAGAAGATTTTTACATAACTTCAGGAAGAGGTCCAGGAAATGTCTGAAGAAAATTAGTTTTAGTGAGGAGAGTAACGCATGAGATAAGTTATTCAGCTTTACTGAGCCGCCCGAATGTCTTTTCTCTAGTTCTTTTGACTTGCGGACAACTCGTGTTGAAAATTAGCAATTCAGAAAAGCTGCTGGTTACATCGGTGGGTATTTTTCGAAGTGACTTGTATCAAAGTGACGATCATGGAAATGATTCATTTAGAAATCCTTTCTCCGCTCTACCTTAAGAAAGCGCGAAACTTTTGGGCAAACACTCTGACTGGGTCAATCTAGGCTAACATTAAATATTTGAAATTGACGTTAGTGCATTGGCATTTTGCAAAACTGACTTCGGCTAAACAATAAATATGAATGTACGATGATAGATTGTGGTGCACAGGGTATGTTACATTCATATGGTAAATAATAGATCGAAAGTTAAAGAGATGCCTTCATGGGAAACCTTTCAGTTTCGTTTTCAGTAGAGAGGGCTAAGAGTGTTTTGTCGAAGTTAATATTTCTGATTTATCTCTGTCCTAAAATCAGGAAATTTTGTCCTTAATGTCTCTTAAATATTTATCTAAGCAGAATGAGATTGGATACTTGAAGTGCAAGAAAAGTCATAAAACCCTTTTCTTGAAAGAGGGTATGCTCTTAAGCCCAGGAATTAACCTCTGGACGGATCTAGAAGAGGGAAGACCCGATAAAACAGAAGTACGAGAATTGATATCACCGAGACCCATCCGCCAACCCTCCCTGAATGATGATTCCTGTTATCTAACGGAGAACGAAGTCTTTTCCATTTCGGCGCGTTCTCTCAAAAAAGTGGTAAAACCATGTGTATCAGCAGATCAGGAAAATTCCCCATCTACAAGTGAATCTTCATGAGGATGAGGGAGTTGACGACAAACGATGCGCCGTTGGGGCGTCGACTGAAATCCCTTTTATTCGTCTGCGCTTTCGTTGGAGAGGCGTGTTCTGCGAAGAGAAAGTCCTTTCTCCGTCCTCGATACGGAGTCCCCATTCTTGGAGAGGAGCGCTCCGCGGGAGGAAGCACACATGGTGAGCACTCTAATTTACTCCATTTACTACGCGCGGGCCTGCTTTTAAGGCTCTTGGTCCGGTCCTTCTTCAGCGGCTGAATTCGCCGCCCGAATATACGTGTGTATCCGTTGTATCGTTCGAAAAAGGGCGCCATACATTTACAATCAAGAATTATAGAAGATTATATTGAATTATAAATTCCGGCAGACTGATTGGCATTTCATAAGTTGGATTTTAGTTTACAATCGTCACTGGTATAAGGAAATTTTAAATCTTTGATTTCTCCAAATTTCGATATTCTAATCTTTCGACATTCTGGCCGCACTTTCATTCCGTATCCGTGGAAAGGAGATAAATACTGCGTTATTTACTTGGTATAACCAACTGAGGCTTAGTTGGAAATTTCTTACCGCTGGCTGAAAAGTCGATAATCGGAGGAGCTTAATTTCAATTCTGTAAGCATTATGTATTACCATAGAGTAATCGAAGTTTACTCTATGGTATTACCTATAACATAAACAATCTAAAAAAATTATGTATAATTTCGGTTTTAAATTACATATTATTAATTTAAATGTCAAATACATTTTTATTTATGGCAAGTCACTGTTTCTGACTACTATAACCTACATAAGAAGTTCTTACATAAGATATAACAAAACACATGCTCCTTGTTTCGCATTTGCTGTAACAGCTTTCCGCCTATTTAAGTTAAAAAGGTCGCTCTTCTTTCTAGATTTTCTCATGGCCTTTACAGGCAAGTGATAATTAAGTTCTATACTCATAAATAAATGTTTTAGGTCCCCTTATTCTGACCAAGAAGAGCGACAAAGTTTTAGCATTTATTGAGTCCTCCATCGCGAAATTAGTTTCTAGTGTTTCTATTTCNAAAGTCGATAATCGGAGGAGCTTAATTTCAATTCTGTAAGCATTATGTATTACCATAGAGTAATCGAAGTTTACTCTATGGTATTACCTATACTATTGTGAAGTGATGATAATGAATTATTCAAAATCTAGATTGTTATAGTTCTTTTGTGGTGTTTATTTATAGTATACAAATAAAAATAAGCTCCTTTTCAACTTTGTCTTTGTGATGATTTTTTTTCTTCATTTACGAATTTCTGATGATTGAAATTCAAATGAATTTATTATTTTAACATAACTTAAATTTAGAACGAGGAATGTATCCATAGTTCACTCGCTGTCGGCTTGTTTTCGGTCTTCTTCTTCTACGTGAAATTTATGAGCTCTGTGAAACAGATTATAAGTTGTAAAATTTTCTGCTTGAATCCCGATTACGTGCACGAAAAGAGACATTTTCTACATATTCAACGTTGTGTCGCGAAATTCATTGTTAACATTACTGATATCCTCGGATATTTGGTGTATTATGTATATAGACAATTCAGGAATGTCCATAATTTTCATTCGTCTTATATATATTCGTATGAATATTGCGTCGGCATGAAAAATTCATCTCATTCTGAGTCCTAAATATTTCAGACGATACTATTAGGTTATAACCGATCGTAATTCTATTGATCTCTAGAAAAAATCTCGATTTAGCAGGGCGTGGGGTAATTTTGATTTATTATTGACAAATTTAGCAGAATAATTTGTAAGACAATTGATAGGACTCTTCTTAGATGTTATTTTTTCCTTGGGATGTCCTTCTCATACTTAGGTCTTATAGTAGCTGACGTGACTTCCATTCATGAAAGTGGGGACAAAACAGACAAAGGATTATGGGTCAAACTCACTGACAATAGCATTGCTAAATTCATCACGGAAGACGCTGCGACATGTTGGAAAATACTAGGATATGATGACACCATGGAAGAGAAATTTTAAAAAGTAATCGATTCCTTGACAAAATAATTAAAAATAGAAGCAAGAGTATATCCTTTATATAAATGTTATTTTTCATTCCTCTGGTACGCACTAAGAACAGCATCATTACGTTATAATATTATTTTTTTCGTAAGGCCCCAAAACATCCATTAACTGATCAATTACAGTGGTAGACGTAGAAAGTAACACACCCAACCATTCCTTTACCATAAAAATCAGATCAGTGTAAACGATGCGATAAGCATAATTTATGCCACAGTATTTGGAGAGAGACTTTTTGAGCTGATTGACTATTATTTACTACGTACAATCCTCTGTCAATAACGCTTACTGGTAACACAGGCATATACGGTAAAAACAAACAATCCGCATAGCTACATACCACGGCGAATATCATGCGTCTTACAGTCGCGTTATCATATTTCCCACTTCATTACTCCCAAAAATTGAGTGCGACAGATTCTGGCGCGTTTTATATTCGAGAATGTACGGAATGTAAAAAACGACCACACTTAAGTTATAGAGAAAGTTCACTTGGAATGCAACTATCTCATCTGATGATGTAATGGCTGGATATCCAAGTAGACGATTAGATTTGCGTGGAAACGAACATTCCATCTTAATTAAACTGGCAACTTAACGAATCATTTGCAGAGAATGGAAAAAGGAAGAAGGGGCTATCTGCTCCTGTTGCTGCTGCTTGCTCATGGTGGTTACAGTGACGGCCTCCGGAGACAAACTCGTCAACTACCCAGGATCCCTTTCTTGGACAACTTATTGGCTAGGTTCCAGGGTCGACCCTCACCTCCGCCCCCGCGTGTAAGACCACCTCTGTTTGAAAGTGGTTTCACACCCTTATCCTCACCTGGAGGGCCCTCCATTGCGGACTCCGTCGACCTAACCTTCCAATCTCTTGAGCCACCGAGACGTCCAGTAGGACCGGCCCCTCGTCCTCAGAGCCGCCCTCCACAGATCGATGCGGTGGGACTTGACTCCTTCGGAAGACCACCGGCCACTCTCCCACTCCAGTCCGTCCCATTTCCGCCTCCATCAGCCCCAAACCCACCCCCGTCTGGGCCTTTCCGGCCTCCATCTGCTCCCTTCACACCTCCATCTGTGCCCCTCCAGCCTCCATCTGGCCCTTTCCCGCCGAATTCTTCTCCACAATCTTCGACTCCATCAGACCCCACCAGAAGGGCTACTCTAAGAGAGGTATTGCAGGAGGATTGCGCTGACTTCGAGGAAAGAGGTTATTGCGAATCCCCACACAGATATCCCACGTAAGTATTTCTTAGAGGAGTGAATCATATGTCCTCTGCATGCAGTTTTATGATTATTTTCGTTAAATGGAAACTGGTTAACGCACCTTCGTTGTGGTAAACTTATGATGCTTTCAATACAAGAGACGATAAATACTCTTATCCAAAGCGACAGGTTGCATAAGCAAGGAGTTCAGTAAACACAAAATCCGGTTTGTGAAAAATGTCTAGTTTGGTCCCCTGCACTTTGTTTCGACCGATTTCCAAGAATGTAATTACTGTAAGCCTTAAGTAACTCATGCAATGTTAATCCTTTTATGATTAATTTCATTCATAAATACTTAAAGTATACTGAATAGAGCCTTTAATTCATTAATTTGTTGATTTTGAGGCAGAATTACAAAGCAAATATTTCATTCGTGAATTTACGTTTTTTACAGTGCACAAGTCCATACCTTGATGGCGAGATGTTCTCGTATTGTGGAGTCCCTCTATGTACCACTTCCAGTCGACTCAAATAGTGTCTCCTCGCCTGTAAGAGGCTACTTTGAACGAGCTAATCACAAGACCTGGTCATGGGCTCAATATTCGAAAACAAATACCATCTGTGCCTCAGAGGCCCACACTGTCACTCCAAGCTATGCAAGAGATGCTTCTGGGAAGTGGGTGGTTGTCCTGCAGCATGGAAATATGGTTCAGAGGGTGCCAGTAGACAGGTGTGTTAATTTGGGTGCATCATGTCTCTCTGAGCTTCAAGCTGCTCACTGTGAACAAAGACACACCCACCATCACTTGGTCACTTGGGATCCAGATGCCCCTAATGACTGCCCTACGCTGAGAGTCTTTGCTTTCCCCACAGCTTGCCTTTGCAAACTTGGAGGAGCAAAGACCTGAGAGGCTTTAGAGGGAGAGAGCATCTGCTGCAAAGAGTAGTTAATGATGTTTATGATGCACATTACCATCGGCGATCTCTTATTATGCTGATATGATGGGGCAAATATGGGTGCACAAAACATTTCATCATCTATACTATGTAAATAAAAAAGAAATGCCATTAAATTATTATACGTTGCATTAAGTTATGAAGATAGCTTGAAAATCATCGTATATGACAATCAATTACATCATCTTAGATGTCAAGCTCTTGTATTTTCATGTTAATTTTCATCAACCAACATGTTAACAAACTGGGATGAACTTGAAGAAAAACAAACAACAAATAAAGTCATGATTTAAATAATTAGGATATAATAAAAATATATTTTACAAACATGTATAAGCCTATGTATTTATTAAATATTAGTTTGTATTTATATAGCTTGCAAATGAGTTGGCATTCAGAGATGAACTGATGGTTTTTTAAGAATCTTCAGAACTACCTATTGTTAACCACAGCAACTTAGATGAGTACATATTTGATAAAATGTCTGTTACTGAAGATTGCATCAACAGAACACTTAAAAATGAGAATGTTTGCCTGGTGAATCTGAAGTAATGAAAGATAGATTTATATGTTACATTTAAAACTGCTTTCACTTTTTGTTAAATTCATATTAGTAATGAAGGAAATACCATGCTTTAAATTAAATTACATATTGCATAAAAGTAATTCCCATACATTTGAAGTGTTTTGAAAATGAGTAGAAGCTGCTTTTTTGCTATTTACCTGATAAATATATAGGTTTTCATTCTGCATAATGTTACCATATTTTTGTATGAGTATTGGAAGTCTCAGAAAGAGGAAAGAGTTCCAGCTGTAATTCTCAACTTCCAGGACTATTAAAAGGCACTGAAGAGCTTGATCCTAAACCAAAATGTAAATTTTTGGTATATAACATTATGATACATAAATTGAGAATTAAATAAACATGTTTTTAATGTACATCATTGGTTTATGTCATTGAAATATATTAATATAAAATAAACTGTTTTAATCTAAAAATTATGTCACCCTTTTCCCCTTTATAGAGTAAAACTTAGGATCCAACTGTTATTTCAGAAATATTAATTTTACAGAACAATTTTAAGGTAATGTTATCATCTGCTTCAAACACAGCATATGTCATTTGGTGCTTAAAGAAAGCTTTAGGGCTTCTATGGTAGAAATAGTGCAAAATGTTAATTTAGAGTTTATTTGACTGTGTGATGTAATCGAATACCTTACAAAAACTTAGTTTTTCAATGAATTTGCAGTGAAATTATTGGCAGATTAGTTTGTAATAAACAAAAATATAAGAAAAATAAAATGCAAAGTCAATAAAAAAGCAACATCAACCTGCTTGAGTCCCCCTGTGATGAGTCTGTTGATTAAGAAACACTGATATATACCATTCACAGAAATAAATAGTTCAGTGATGCTATGCAAAACATTTAAATATTTGACTGTGACTGAAAACACATTATAAAAACAATGTTAATGTCACTTTATTCTTTTTATGAGAAGTTATTTTCCTTGTGATCTATTAAGGCTAGAAGTATAAAAAAAGCAAGTTTACCGAATGAGAACAATGTAACTAAGAAAAAGCAACATTATTTTTCTCTATAATTATAATGGATGTACTAACAGATGACTTTGGGAGTGATGTATGAACTTAAGTAGAATAGAGGACGTTCTTTACTTTTTAAGTATTTGCACAGAGCTGCTGAAAATCAAATAAAATCATACTCCTGCCCAAGACTATTTCCCTTTGATCTTCACAAAGATTCTTAATTAAGAACATTTTGTTTTGAGATATGTTCTGCAAACATTTATTAACATAATAAAAAATTAATATATGTAGGCTAAAAAACTGTTATAGAGTAAAAATATATGAAGAGTGATCGCTATTGAAATAAAACTGAAAAGCTGTCCAAAATAAATGAAGTTAAATCTTTCAGATATATTCTTCAAATCTGACTCAATTCCTATGCAATTATTTTATTAAGGACAC
>KZ308593.1:513968-588539 GCA_000376725.2 Ladona fulva
AATTAGTAAGAACATAAATAATATAATTTAAATGTGATTTTGGAAGGATATTACCTTCATTAACATTCATATCTTCAGATTCATCTGGCTCATTTTCATCTCTCATAGGTCCAGGAAGAGGAGTTTCCCCATTTTTAAGGCAATTATGAATGTAAGCTGCTTTCCACTTCGCATATTTACGATTTTGCATAGCTTCTTCGGAGAGTTCTCCAAATGTATTTAAAACATCATACAACATCCCACATGAATAGAACGCTTTCACTACATTTCTGAAATTTTAAAAGGATAGGTTCTTAATATTAAATTAACCAGACAATTATATATTACGGAGGCCTCAATGCTATTCCGCTCCTTATCATATTAAGCACCACGAAATATGAAGAAGAAAAATTGACCAGGGATTCAACTTACTTATTAAATATTCCACCTCTATCTTGACTGTCAGCCCACAGAAAAAGCTTCAAAGCGTAATTTTCTATATGTGCTTGCCCAGGAACACTACTCATAATGGCTTCGTTGTCCTTATGTTCTGCTTTTTGAGTTTCTAACCAGTCCATCAAACTTGTAAGTAACTTTCTAGCTTCATCCGACTTTCTGTCGATTCTTAGGGCGGTTTCCAGGGCATAAACTCTGCCTACAAGTAATTAAAAACGAAGATTTATGTAATTGCCAATTATTTTACGTGGTAAAAAATGAAAATCAACTGCTAGAGTAAAATTTTAACACACTTTCTCGCACAATTCCCCATAATTCAATAAATAATGGACTGACAAGAAAATGTTAATTTATTTTGCATAATACATACACCAATAACTAACGACAACATCTCTGCCATCATGTTCGGTAGCAGTCTTCAGGTAATGAGCTATTGGTTTCAGACTTGCTGGGCATGGTGGAAATTGATAAGACATCGGCCTAGATGAAAGAACAATAAATAGTTGATAATCTTAATCTTCGTAAACTTCAGCTTAAGATTCTGCGTGCAGGATTACAGTTACCGGAAAACTTCGATCCATCGAATTTCGATATCTCTATCGCGTGGTGAAAATGCGGTATTTGAAATCTATTTTGGGAAGAGCTTAGGAAATTTTAAGTGCTACTTTAATTTTGGTTAAACCGCAAATACTACCCATTAACGAAAGTATACCATCACATAAGGTATTCGTATGCTTGAAGGCCTTGCCCATTCCACATGAGCGATGCTAATCAGAATGGCTCAGCACTAGGTAAGAATAAACATCTTTGAAGTTGAATTTTTCTTATTCGGATGTTCTTGTTTAATAAGGTCAGAAATTGAATCAGTTTGTATCAATATAATGTTTATTATTACTATTAAGGAAATTTGATTACATTTACGTTATAATGTTTACTTTGGCGAAGTCAATTTGCCAAAACCGAACTGTGGTATAATTCTAACTTTCATAACGAACTAATAACTAATACATAATTTTTTTATGAAAATATAAAACTCGTTTATTGAATGCATTTCATCTATAGAGGCCGACTTCAGCTGAATCAAGTTTTGTTCTCAAATTTTGTTGTTTCATTCAATCATCCCTTCATATCGGGGTTACGCTACTGTATTAAGTGTATAGTAATGCTTTAGTTATAAAAATTATAGACGAAAAGAAAATACTGCTTTCTGGGGCCAAGTGGGCAACGCGTTCAACCTCGGTGAAAGTGGTCCCGGGTTCGATTCCCGGTGGAGGTCTACGTGCGAAATGACCTAAGCTGTCGAAGCACTTTTAACAATACCAATACCAATACTGCTTTGATTTATTCCTACTTAACAGTTTTTAAATATTATACTAAATTATGAAATATAATTCAACCCAATTCAGCCGATGTAACAATTACTATCAAATACATTATTTGCAATTGTTTACTTCTGTATTTCTGTTGAGGTTATATGATGTAAGAGATCTTAACACTTTTATTAACATGTTTATGCATTTTTTTTTAGACACAAGCACAAGTTAACTACTGATTTAGTAAGAGGTAAGATTTGTCAGTAACTTTCCATACTCAATAAAATATGATTCATTAAATATAGAATATAAACAACCTAACTTCACACATACTTCCTTTTCAAGTATGAGTTAAGATATTATAATTATTAAGATAATGTATATGTAATACTGGAAAGATAGGCGTTTGGTGTAAAATTTGTACTTAAATCAAACAGCGAGAGTTAGAATAACTGAGGGGGAGTCGGAATGGGCAGAGTTAGGGAGAGGGGTAAGACAAGGATGCCCATTATCACCATCGCTTTTTAATATATATGCAGAGGAAATGGTGAATGAAGCTTGGGAAGAAATAAGCAAGGGAGTGATAGTTGGAGGGAAAGCGGTAAAGTAGGAATATTATTTAACATGTCCCTTTAAAATCACCGATTCCGAAAGGGGTTTACAAATACTAGTAAATGCACTAAACGATAAGGCAAGGGAATATGGAATGAAAATTAACGTAAGTAAAACTAAGGTAATGAGATTCACTAAGGGAAAGAAGGCTAAATTAACGATCAGGGTCGATGGGGAAAAACTAGAGCAGGTGGACAAATTCTCGTACTTGGGTAGTGTTCTATCTTGGGATGGGAGGTGTGGAGATGAGGTTCGAAAAAGAGTAGCATTGGCCAAGGAAGCTTTTATGAAGCGAAGGGAATTAATGACAAAGGGTCTCGATAAAGGAATCAGGAAAAGATTGGTAAAATCCTTGATATGGAGTGTTTTGCTATATGGGTGTGAAACGTGGACCTTACGAAAAGAGGACATCAAAAGATTGGAGGCATTTGAGATGTGGGTGTGGCGTAGAATGGAGAAGGTGAGCTGGGTGGATAGAAAAACAAACATAGAGGTGCTAGAAATGGTTGGGGAGGAAAGGGTTTTAATTGAAGTAATTAAGCGCCGACAAAAGAAATGGGTGGGTCAGATATTGAGAGGAGAGGGATTGCTGAAGAATGTAATAGAGGGTAGAATGCAAGGGAAAAGACAGAGGGGAAGGCAAAGGCAAAAAATGTTAGATGACATAAAGGGTGGGGTAAGTTACCAGGTAGTGAAGGAAAGGGCTATGAATAGTGAATATTAGGGCACATGGACCTACCGAAAGGTAGAACACTTATGTATATGTAATAGAATAAAAACATTTAGCCATGATTAATAGATACTAAACCAAATACATTCAGTAATGACAATAGTTTGAGGTAAAGGGAAAACTGCAAAATCAATTTAATTGCAATTATAATTATTCACACTCAAATTTAGAATTTAATCAAGAGATGTTATGGGTTTACTTTTAGTTGAGAAAGGAATATCTGGATACAGAGTACAGTCACATCTACTTCTTAAATATTTATTCTTGGATTTACTTTAATTTGATAAAAAGAAAATTGTTCCTCAGTGTACAGCTAAACACAAAGATTTTGAATTTAATTACATGCATTTAAGGTTCAGAATTAACAATCATCATTTAATAATTAATTAAAAATATTACGATGAAAGTTTGAGAATTTTGCCTCAGTACTGTAACACTGGTTTTAGGTATTTCTCGTTTATTTAAAAAATATGCATAAATATTACCATTTTTTTCCGGCATGGAAAATAATATTAAAAGTCATGAAGTCCCATCATTCTATGAAAATGATCAAATGAAAGAGAAAACTTTAATTTTCATCAGGGACAAAAATTCCCATTCATTGTTCTAGTGTTAATAATGTAAATATCTATCAAACTAATAGACAGACTACTTAACTGGCACAATTATTGGTTACTGTGACACTAAATTCATGCAGCATTCAAAGCTGTTTACCTAGTGTGTTGATATTGGATATTAATTTTTTGAGTATATGAATTTTTAATCAATTGTATTCACGTTCACAATGCTAACACATAATTAATTGCTACAAAGATGACTTATCACACAATGTCAACTACTTTCAAGAACAGGTAATCTTCAAATTTAATGGGGAAGTTATTTATAACATTCTTTCTTCTGACAAGTCCCATCCTCTCTGGAAGCATTCTGGTGCTCACAGATATACCATTGCAATGCTTATCAGAATAAATGGCCTTTTACTTGGCTGCCTTTTGGATGAATACTGTGCTATTTTATTTCCAATACTTGGCAATTTCTCTATTCTAATAATTTAAACATTTTTCTATTCTAATAATTAGAAAATTTCCTTATTCTGGGCCACAATCTATCTCATGATACATAATTACACAGATAAGTCTATTATTTGAAAGAAATTAAGATAAGTAACCCTTATAATGGTTGGGCACACTTTTTCCACACTCAGATGCTATTACCTATNTGTACAAAATAGTTTTTTTATTATTTTACTGTGAATTAAGATGGGTTTTGCTTTTGAATACCATCAATAGTTAATTTCGGTAACATTAAAAAATAAAAACAAATGTCAGCATACAAACAATTTTGAGTGAAAGACAGGTGTTTCTATTAATAAGTCAATATCTTGAAACCAAAGCATATTTCACTTTAAGTTCATGCATTAAGTATTAATAACTTAACACATTTTTCAATATGCAGCTTCAGTCAACTATTAATAGCCATCTACTTGTCTTGAGTTAAATGACTGACAAGTACAATAAAAATCTGAGTTAAGGAGAGTAAGTAATTTTTTAATTTTCCTGGTGGTGTCTTCACATAAAGGCAAAACCCACCCTTTGGAATTCCCTATCTCAAGATTATAAAAATTGGTTGAATAATTACCTAAGACGAAATCAAAATAGGTATGTGAGATCAATTATTTTGGTACTGATAAGAAAGGAACAGGAAGAGACAAAGATATAAATTAAGGTCAAAGGCTTGAGTAAGGCATTCTTGAAGAGAGATGGATAGACTTGAATGCTTTGGGGGAGAAATTTAGCAAAGGACGATAATGCTCTATTAAATTATCAAATAACAAGAGCTGAGAGGCAATTTAACGTTTTTGAAGAAATGATTCTTTTTTATTTAATCTTGAGCATCAAAATATAGTATTATAAACTTAATAATATACAAATTAAAGTGTCATTAGAAAAACAGGCTCAAATTTCATTTATGATGATCATTTCCTTAGGCAATCACAAAATCTAAAAAAGGATCTACAGTTAAAACCATACATTTTATATGGCTTCTACATTTCATGAGAGCAAAAATGAATGCAGCTATGAGCCTGCTAAAGTAAGATGAATGATAATCTACTAAGTCATCATCATGATGGCTAGATCTTCAACCACTCCATCATTGGCCAAAAAAAAGCTTTTCATTAGGAATAAAAGTCATGCATGCAAGATGAATCAGAATACTATCCATGGATCCATCCCATTGATATTGTACAGCACAAAACCTCAAGACAAACTTTATCATAACGTTCTAATGGAAATACCAAAGATGAATGTCATTATTCAGCATCGCTCTATCCAAAGAAACTTTTGTGTCCTCACCACCATGAACAAGATTTAGAGAAAAGTAAAGGAGAGAGACAGTTTTTAGCACAGTTAGGCACATAACAATTTACGAATGGAAAATTACATAATTTGTGATTAAAAGCATGTACTTCTTGAAGATGTCTTCGTCCAGAAATAAAAGGACAGCCATTTCAGAAAAGAATAACATGCCGTAATACTAACTAATATAATGAATAAAGTATATCATATTTCATGGTTTCTAGACCTTGAAATATATACAGGAAAACATAACAGAAACAATACAAAATTATTGATAAAAACAGGGAAACAAAGTTGACATAAAAACTGAAAAGATAGCTACTTGCTGAATATAGCAAAAAGTTGCGAAGAACGTGACCGGTGGAGGTCAAAGAGTTGATAGATCTTTATACAAGTATCACAGGTGAAACAAACTAAGACTATACACTGAATAGTATCCTCACCTATACAAGTTATCATAATCTTCGACGAAGATACATAGATAAATAATGAAATTAGGGACTGTTTAGATTATACAACAGCGGGACATAAATACTAGAGTAGTGCACACCCTGATTAAGTCTGGATTTCGTTAGTCAATCGATTAAACTATTTTAGGAACTTAATTTCGTAACATCAATTAAATATACAAGTAAGTGGCAAGAAAATACACACTAATTTCTTAAATATTTTACATGGGAACAGTGTTTGCTGGCAGGAATTGAAGTTTACATTATCACACAGAAGAATGGGTAACAGAGCCAAAATATTGTGGGTCGGCTTCTGTTTTGATCACATGTCCATTTCAAATCTTCATTGACAACGTATACGGCGCCAGCTATAGGACGAGAGATGGAGGAGGATAACAAAAGTACCAAGGTTAAATTTTAAATTTTCTTTAATGAAAATAGAAAAGTCATTAGTTTTCTTGAATTAAACGAGAATTTAATGTCTGCATTCCTATTAGTATATTATTTTAATATTATTACTTTAACTGCAGACGACTTCCTTGCTAGAAAAGTGGAAAATTAATCATTACTTAAATTTGGCGACTGAGTCCAAAATGGGGTCGATCGTGTTGAAAAGTCTGTCTATCCTGCTGGGATTATTCTTTATTTTTGTAGGTATAATGAAAATCACCCCTAAAATCAGCAAGGATCTTCATAAGGATTTGGTACGTAATTTGTGAAGCTAGATTTTGTTATGTTTCGCTCCGATGACATCTCGTTGTTGTAATTGTAGACGCGGAAATTATTTGAGCGATTTTAGTGTCCCTCTATTATAAATTTTTATTCCAAGTATATCTTCTTTTTACTTTAAACACTCTTTTTGCGCGATTAAATTTAATTTGCAAAATTTGGAAATATTTGTATTGTATTGGCAAACTGCCTTGACCCTCTAGTAGACGGAAGGCAGTCGAAACTATCACCAAATTTACTCGAGTTATTTTGGAACATCTTCCCCGTGCAAGCTATAATTTGCACTCTAATGCCTCATCTGGGATAAATGTACAGAAAAACTTTTTTTGTTTTTTCCCTTTATTTTCATCTCTAACGTATTGTTTTCAGAGGAAGGAATATGTCAAGTACGCGAAAGTATTTCCACTTTCTGAGACTCTAGACTTTAAAGTGCCTTCTAAGTGGTACAGAAGAGTAGTTGGAGGTTTGGAAATATTTTGTGGCCTTGTGCTGACATTTGTGCCAAGCTGTAAGTTTCTTCCAATTTTCATTCTTTTAAAATTGTCTTAAATTCGTCACTATAAAGGACGACACTATTTCAGGGAAAGCCAAACAAGCTGCAAATCTAGTACTACTCTTTCAAATGTTGATGGCCGTTTATTCTCATTACATGGTGAATGATAAATTTGAGAGGACAGCACCAGCATTGGTAAGTCTTATATTTTATAATTTTTATGATGTATAACTTAGCAGTAAGCCGTTAAGCAATTTTACGTGAATTATAATAAATATCTTCTCGTATTATGCTTTATCGAAAGACAATATTTGCCCTGAAATAAAGTTTTACGATTGAAAGACTTTTGAGTGTACCAGTTTAACATGCTCAATAATTATTAACTTGGCATTTTTTATTTTAATTTTGTATTGAAATTGATCAAGCATTCGTCCATTTATTTTGTGTTGGAATATCCCTTTCTTTATATTGTTTGATTTTTGAATGGTCGGTGTTTAGTAAATGCCGAGAAGTTTTCTTTATTAATCATCCGTTGAGAAAGTGAAAATTATATAATCAATCAACGTTTTTAACGAACAAAGGTGTCAAATAAATTACTGATTTTATTAATATGTTGGTACGTCATTATTTTCTTTAAAAATAAATTATACCCTAAAGAGCCAGAGTACGTTTTTATGGATATTGCCAGTGTTGAAAAAACAAAATTCTTTCATTGTAAAATTACATGATTTTTACTGGTGATGGCTCTCTGTATTTGTCTAGGCTTATTTGATTCTTCGATAAAGGAAATTGCCATTTGCTTGTTTTGTTAAAATAAACGCTGGTGTTATTGACATTATAGGTATATTAACCTATTTTTCAGGTATTCTTCTTTATGTTAACATGTCGACTTGTCATAGATTGGCAACTTAGGAGGAAAGAAATGGCTAAAGAATTAGCAGCTGTGGCTGACGGGGATGCTAAGAAAACTGATTAAGTGCTCCAGTTTTTGTATGCATAATGAATGTTCCCTATGACCTGTGTTTAATGAGTTGTGTTGAAGCAATATGACCCTCTTAAAACCTTTCATCATGATGAACAACACATTAATAAACCTTTTTTATTTCGTGTTTAAAATGTCAAAGTGGAAAGTTTTGAAGTTAACCAAAGGAATAAGGTACCTGTGGTTTGATGAGATAGAATTTAATTTCTGTTTGTAATAAACTACTTCTGTCAAACCAATGTCAACATCTGTGGCTGAAAAAGACAAGTTTTAAGTCAGCAGATTTCAGCTGCCGATTGCCACACTAATAGTCAATGTGAGTGAATCTTGTTGTTCTAGTCATTTTTCCATTTATACAAGTCAGACTTCCAATTGAGTCTTGATATAGCAGCATCATTCAAAGCACTGTGTGCTTTTTGAAGTATGCTACTGTTTTATAATGTTAAGGTGCACTTGATTCTGCAAGCCAAAGTTATCCTGTTGTTTGTGGAAGATATTTTCCACAGTTAAGGATAACCCAACAAATTGTTATTGTAAAACTTATTACGATGTTACATTTAAGGATGCAAAATATATAATTTTGTCCCTGAATGCTGTGGAATTGGATAAAAATTTTGCACTGTTGGTTTTGTATTTTAAAATGTTCAAAGTGAGTAGGAAGTAAAATTTATTCAGTAATCATGTCTTTAAGGTAGTTAAAATACTTTTCTGCTGGCATAGATTCAATTCCAGAGTGATATTTGGATGTAAATTTTAACTTTTTGAGTGTAAATAGCATAATTTGTGTTATGATTTTAATGCAGGATGGCGTCCATAGACTTAAAACCCAAAGATTTCCAGCCATGGGAGTCAAATGCAATGTGATATTTTATTAGAATACTTATGATCTGGAAGTGTGCTGATGAAAGGCTGAATCTGAGTCAGTGGATCTAGTAAAATTGGTTAGATGTCATCTGTGAAGCAAATCTAAAATTTTGTAAGGATGAACATTTTAACGTCACTGCTTACAAAGCCAATTTTAGATGATGTGAGTTCGAAATAGACCCAAGAAATATATTCTACCTTCAGAGTTTACTTGCGGCTCATGATTATTCATCTTTTCCTATGAAGATTTTTAGGCAAGATTTTATGTTTGGAAAACTGTACAAGTACAACTGTACTTTCCACTTTGAAAATACTGTCACAGTGCTTAATTTTAGCGTCAGAGTATTCAAATGTTAATTATGCTTCCTTCAAAAAAGTGAAAATGCTCAGATCGTGTAAAAACTATAATGATGGCATCATCAGTAAACTTTGTCCATCAATTGCTGTAGATTTTGCTGTGTAGAATTTTTTACCCAGTTAATCAAAATGTATCCTAACACCAAACCATATCATGTCGATTCTTCTGACAACAAGAAGAATATCTGATTAAATGATTCTTTTTTTTTAAGGGTATCTGGCATCGAAAATATCTTGAGCAAGTAACTCTCAATCATTAAGTATTGAGAGCACATGAAATTTCTCCAGTTAATGAAGATTGATTTCTAAAATGTGTACCTAAAAACCTTAATATTTACAACACAACAAGAGCTTATACATTTTTAAAGTTTGCTTCTTAGTCAAGCCAATATGCCATGGATTACAGAACTATTTTATAAGGTCATCAGTGGGGCTAGTTGATAAAGTTACACCAAAGACATTCATGAGAGTAACTAGCAAAATCTCATGATCAAGTGATCTCAATCCATCAATGGACAACATAAAATCATATTTACCCATTTACTTATGTATAAATAAAATGTTTTCTTGTAACTGCTGTGTATAGAAATGGTTGTGATCTCAAATACTGGCTACAAAATGCAGAATCAAATTAATAACAAAACAGGAAATTTGCAGGGGGCTACCCCACAATCACTGCCAGACTAATGATATTGAAAAGGTACAAGTTGTTATTTCTGCTTAAATATGTCTTGTTTTAATATTATATTTTGCATCCAAAGGCAAATGCTGTAAATAACTCTTGACAATTGCTCTCTTGAAGGATGTACTAGTCATTTACATATGTGTAATGTATTGTCAAGTATTATTCTACAAATTTCTATCATTGTCTAGATTGCCACATCCTGAGAGAAAATACTGTCACAAGGTTTTTATTGTGGCGAGATATTTACAGTATTCAAGTCACCATCCTATTTGGTTTATATAAACCTTTGTAAATGTAATATTTATTCAATGCAAAACTTCTATTACCTCATTGGCTGATTTTATGGTCAATCTTATTTGTTGGATATTTATTTGCACCATTACTAATAGATATGTACATAAAATGCCTCTTCTGTGACCTCTAATAAAACTAATGTAACTTGCAGTTGATATCTTTATCTAAAGTGAAAAGATTTTTTCTATCACATACTTCTGTATTTAAAGAATGATTAGATAGTTTTTATTTCTGTCTACAATACCTGGAACACAGTTAAGGCACCAAGAGTTTTTCTAATAAGTTGCAAGCTAAACATATCATTCAAACTGCAAAAACTTGAAAAAAATACAGCTTTATTGGCTTTACATCCATAATATTGTGGAATACATAATACTTACAGCCAGCATGGTTACAAGGCATTTGTATTTCATGGGTGAATCTTGATGACTGACTAACTTTCAATCATTAAAGTAATTCAGTCATTGAACTCAAGCAGGGATATCATGATGCCCATGCAAATTCATATTTGTTGCAAAAGCAAGTTAGGCTGATTGATTTAAAAATATGCAAGGTGATGTTAAGCAAAGAACAATTTGGAGATGATAAATGTCAGGCAATGAAATTAATTGGGATATAGGAATGAAATAACAAATTTCAGTGTGAAACAAACTTAATGACAACAAAAGGAAGGTATTGCATTTATTTTAAGTATCTTTTCCTGTCTGCAATAAAACAAGAGCTTTTTGAAGATTGCCAATTGCTGTTGGTATGTCATCATAGTTGAGAGCACTTGATGCCCATTTGCAGTATTTCTGAGCCTTAGCTATTTGTTCTGGATTGAGGCTTTGACTTCCAGATGTTCCTGAAAATTTACAACAAATAATGAGAGCCATTCATGTTGAGATGTATAGTTATTGTAAAAAAATTTAATTAATATTGATAATCACATAAAATATGAGATTAATACTTGATGCCTCATAACTTTAACTTTTTAAAACAATGTTCCTTTTTCTACATAAGAACTCAAGAAGAATTTTATCTATATCACAATGATAATAATGAAATAATTTATGAAAATTCCCTTTATATCAAATTTATATAACTAGTTCATATTTCTAAACATTTTCATGCAAAACATCAGCAAATAAAATTCTGAATATTACCTGATGGCATAGTAGGACCTTCTGTTGGCACAAAAGGACCCATTCCTGCAGATATTTGTGAAGGAGGATTGACTGGAGAGGATGGTGGGACAAACCTGGGAACTGAGTTAGCTGGGTCTGTTGTGTGTGTATCACTTGGATACACATTGAATGCAGGCAATTCATCTGTGTTATCAACATGCCCTGCTGGTGGTGGTTGCGGAGGCATGAAGAAGCCCATTTGATTACTCGCAGCACCTAAATAATAGTAGTAATAAGTAATATAAAAATATAATGATTAATTAAATGTGGTTTAAAAAGTAGTACAGCTAAAACAGTTGGTTAGAAAAATCTTGCATTACTAGCAAAAACTTTTCATGTTTAACAATTCTAAATAATAGCTATAGTAAGCAAAAGTTTGTTATCAAAATGAGTTTATGAAATATGAAGTTAGCAACTATATTTTAAATTTAGCTTGTAATATTAAGTGGTGTGAGCATGATTATCTAAAGGATTAATGCATAATTTCCTAGAAAATCCTAATCATTCGCAATTTTTTCCAAGAGCTTGCAATAAGGGTAAAAAGAGGGTTATTTGGGGACCAGGAAAAAAAGATTAGAGCAGCCTCAGCTTTCTGAGAGCCGATTCTATGTAGAAATTAAATAAGCCAAACCTTTCTAATCTCTGCACAAATGACACTCAAATATAAGATTTCATTGCATTTAGTAATCATAAATAGCTCATTCATCACTGACTAATCTGATTAAGAACAAATCTTTTATTAAAATCGACGGAGGTGGCTGTGATGATGGAAAAGTAATTCTGTGGAAAAGTGTACATGTTTGCCTTATTTTAAAAAAATCTTTTGTTATATGGAAAAATGTCATACATTATATTGCTGGACTCAAAGGGTACAAAATATCAAACTTTAAGCAACTCATGTGGAAAGAAATTCATGATAGTAAAATTAACATAGGTGTATGGGAAGCAATAAAAGTTTTACCCTGGTCTCAAATAAATGCATTTGTATTGTTGGTTAAGGAAGAGATGTATAAGATAAAAGTACCTCAAATTTCAAAATTATTACACTGGTGTAGAAAATAATTATTTACAAGGTCATTGATACAATTCAAAATACATTTCATTATTCAGTGTTTTCATATTAGTCAAATTGATGTTTCGATGATATTAGAATTACTAAAAATTTCCCATGAAAACACAAAAGAATGCCTCAGATAATTAATTTTCAATGATTCACAGATTTTGCTATTGTTTGTCACAGGAAGCAAATGGATACTGTAGGCCTGTATCACATTTAAATAACACAGCTGCTCTATTATCACATTTTTTTTGAGCTTGGCTTTAACTAGAGGAAGCCAAAAAACATCAGCAACACATCTTCTGTCTGGCAACAGTAAGAATACTTTGGCATGAAGGCAAACATGTATCACTCCAGGGTTTTCACAAGCAGTTTCTGGCTAGAATGCAACTAGACAGGTCTGCCAAAGAGTTTCTTTTCATTATTTGGCTGGTGATACAAGGGTATGAGGTATTTTAAAGAGTACAAATGGTGCAGTTACTTTATGTCTGGTTTAAATACCAAATTCCAAAATGGACGTGATTGCATAACAAAGGTTGCAGGTAATTAAAAACCTGGCCTATTATTTAAAAAAAGAATGAATAGTAGAAAAAATAGCTACAAATCAAATATTGCTATCAATAACAATAAAAAAATTAATAAAATTTGAGACTATAAAATCGCAACTATTTCAAGGAATAGTACCTACACTTCTGAGAATTTTCTTTATTATTTCTAAAAGAGCTAATTGTAGACGTACTCCATAATGATAGCCAAAATGCTGTAAGACTTCCTAAGGTGCATGCAACAAATGAATGATTATAACTCAATGTACAGAGAAACATCCAAAATTAATTAGAATTACTTTGCTAATAAGGAATATTATTTAACATGTCCCTTTAAAATCACCCATTAAATAATTGAGCTGGTTATAATGAACAGGAAAATTAAACAGAGAAGTCCAAGTATTCTCATGACAATAAGTCCTTTAACACTAGAACTGCTGGATTTAACATACCCCATAAACTGTTGATGGGACAAAAATGTCCCATTGGTAAATACATGTGTCTTGTACATGCTTCTTGACATTTTAATTAAGGATATATTTTATTCACAAGGAAGAGACTCCAAATAGTCATTAAGTATTTTTATTTTAAATATTATTTGTTGTCACTACCATCTGGAAAGTTAGAAAACTTAAAGTTTGAAACAAAGAACAATACAGTAGTGGGAAGAAAGAAGAGTGCTGAGAATATTCAGATTGGGAAACAGAAATGAAAGTGGGAATAGATTGGTTGACTTTTGTTAAGACAAAAAGATGTATATAAAACTAACACATGGTTTAAAAATGATAAACGGAGAATTACATGGATATTTGAGGGAGATAGAGCTTGTTGTCAAATATTCTAGAAGACAGATACACGAATACAGCAAAGTGAGAGTGTGGACTACTGGGGGAGGATATTGCCTGTGATAATGCATTGATTATAATTGAGATGAAAATTGAAAAGGCACAGGTAGAGCAGAAATGTAATTTTGACAATATGGAGAAACTGGGAAAAGTAAAGGTGGGTGAAAAACTAACAATGAAAATAATTACAAACAAAGAAGAAAATGGAAAGCCAGATGAACTTGGGAAAGAATAAAGGAATCATTGACTAGAATGGTAGAAAAAATAGGGTATTATATATATCCTGGAGCAAAGAAACCATGGATAACAACAGAGATGCTGTCATGTAAATATACAAGCCAATATAAAAATAATGATGGGAAAATGTATTAGAATTAAGTATTTTAAACTAAACAGTGAGCTAAGTTAAAAAATATCTAATGCTCAAGAAAAATTTTTGAAAGAGGAATGAAAAGATATTGACCTAGAAAGGAAAGTACAGTATGATTTGATTCATAAAAGAAAAATACAGAAGATAACAAAGGTAGAAGAAAACAGAGCAAATGCAAAAAAAGATGGGAAAATGTTATATCAAGATAAGCAAGTAAGATAAATATAAAAAAGATTTGTAAAAAGCAAGAGAGAAGTTCCTAAATAATTCAATCTGAAATATAACAAGCAATTAAAGACATGCAAATTAATAAATCAACTGGTATAGATGAAATTCTCTCAGAATTCTTCAAATATTTAAAAGAAAGGGAACAAAGGACATTTTTGAAACGTAAAATAAATTGTATGATACTGGCTCCTGGCCAGATGACTTCCTCAAGGCAGTGATGAAGCCTATGATAAGGGTACCAAAAATGTGAAGAATATAGAATAGTAAGTATAATAAAACATTCTGCAAGAATATTATTAAGATTACTAGGGAAGCTAATAAAGAATAATAGGAGAAAGATAGATAGAAAGAGGAAAAGGTATGAGTGTTTGTTCCATAGAGATAGAAGCAGACATTATATAACCATACATATACTTATTGATTACCGATAAAACAACATATCTCACCCCACTAATTTTACCTTCAGATTTACATAGCATGCTGAATCGGTAAGTAATCTACAATCTACATACCTTTACATGCTCATTATTATTACACTGTGATGTACTTAAATAAGAAATAGCTGTGATGCCTTTCTTGCATATTAGTTTATGTATAACATGATGCACAAAGATAGTTTACCAGAGTAAATCATAAGATATTAAAAGTAAAAGCACCATGATCCTGGTGATGGGACAAAAGTGTCTGTCAAGGGTTTTAGGTATTTCTCGTTTATTTAAAAAATATGCATAAATATTACCATTTTTTTCCAGCATGGAAAATAATATTAAAAGTCATGAAGTCCCATCATTCTATGAAAATGATCAAATGAAAGAGAAAACTTTAATTTTCATCAGGGACAAAAATTCCCATTCATTGTTCTAGTGTTAATAATGTAAATATCTATCAAACTAATAGACAGACTACTTAACTGGCACAATTATTGGTTACTGTGACACTAAATTCATGCAGCATTCAAAGCTGTTTACCTAGTGTGTTGATATTGGATATTAATTTTTTGAGTATATGAATTTTTAATCAATTGTATTCACGTTCACAATGCTAACACATAATTAATTGCTACAAAGATGACTTATCACACAATGTCAACTACTTTCAAGAACAGGTAATCTTCAAATTTAATGGGGAAGTTATTTATAACATTCTTTCTTCTGACAAGTCCCATCCTCTCTGGAAGCATTCTGGTGCTCACAGATATACCATTGCAATGCTTATCAGAATAAATGGCCTTTTACTTGGCTGCCTTTTGGATGAATACTGTGCTATTTTATTTCCAATACTTGGCAATTTCTCTATTCTAATAATTTAAACATTTTTCTATTCTAATAATTAGAAAATTTCCTTATTCTGGGCCACAATCTATCTCATGATACATAATTACACAGATAAGTCTATTATTTGAAAGAAATTAAGATAAGTAACCCTTATAATGGTTGGGCACACTTTTTCCACACTCAGATGCTATTACCTATGAGAAGTAATTGATTTACAGAACACTGATCCATTATATTTGTTGATAATTTGACTTTACCAAAACATCTAACCATAATCACCTTATCTAAATAAATTTTTATGATTTGAACTAGGAAAACATTGGTTAGCATTCAAAACTAGCTCATGTTTTTGTATAACTGCTTGATGAAAGCTGCCATTAAGTGGGTTAACTGATGTTTCAGAATAATTATATCACACCTACAAATATACCTTAATCTCCTCCTTTGAAATACATATTTGTGTGTGTGAATTAAGGAAATTAAAAACAAAACTTATTTGGATCTTGCAATTAAGCTAAGCTAAGCAATTTACAAAATGCTGCATGGAATTCCATTTACCAAGATGAGATTAAAGAAGAGAGGAAAATATAAACAGTGTGAGTGTCAAACAAGAAACAACAGTAGAATATTTAGAAATTATATTAAAATACTAGTTTAAACAAGAAGACAATGGGTTTACACGTAAAATCGGAACCAAGTGACTGCCATAACAGACAAAAAAGTTAAGTCAAAAAAATAATAACTCAAAAAGATTGATCAAGTTGTAACACCATATTAAAAATTATTTTTATATTTTTGTAGTCAAAAGTTAACAGTAGGCAAATCCATATTTTAAAATTTGAATGAATTATAGTTACTTCTGTATTTCTGTTGAGGTTATATGATGTAAGAGATCTTAACACTTTTATTAACATGTTTATGCATTTTTTTTTAGACACAAGCACAAGTTAACTACTGATTTAGTAAGAGGTAAGATTTGTCAGTAACTTTCCATACTCAATAAAATATGATTCATTAAATATAGAATATAAACAACCTAACTTCACACATACTTCCTTTTCAAGTATGAGTTAAGATATTATAATTATTAAGATAATGTATATGTAATACTGGAAAGATAGGCGTTTGGTGTAAAATTTGTACTTAAATCAAACAGCGAGAGTTAGAATAACTGAGGGGGAGTCGGAATGGGCAGAGTTAGGGAGAGGGGTAAGACAAGGATGCCCATTATCACCATCGCTTTTTAATATATATGCAGAGGAAATGGTGAATGAAGCTTGGGAAGAAATAAGCAAGGGAGTGATAGTTGGAGGGAAAGTGGTAAAGTCAGTAAGATACGCAGACGATAAAGCTATTGTGTGCAATTCCGAAAGGGGTTTACAAATACTAGTAAATGCACTAAATGATAAGGCAAGGGAATATGGAATGAAAATAAACGTAAGTAAAACTAAAGTAATGAGATTCACTAAGGGAAAGAAGGCTAAATTAACGATCAGGGTGGATGGGGAAAAACTAGAGCAGGTGGACAAATTCTCGTACTTGGGTAGTGTTCTATCTTGGGATGGGAGGTGTGGAGATGAGGTTCGAAAAAGAGTAGCATTGGCCAAGGAAGCTTTTATGAAGCGAAGGGAATTAATGACAAAGGGTCTCGATAAAGGAATCAGGAAAAGATTGGTAAAATCCTTGATATGGAGTGTTTTGCTATATGGGTGTGAAACGTGGACCTTACGAAAAGAGGACATCAAAAGATTGGAGGCATTTGAGATGTGGGTGTGGCGTAGAATGGAGAAGGTGAGCTGGGTGGATAGAAAAACAAACATAGAGGTGCTAGAAATGGTTGGGGAGGAAAGGGTTTTAATTGAAGTAATTAAGCGCCGACAAAAGAAATGGGTGGGTCAGATATTGAGAGGAGAGGGATTGCTGAAGAATGTAATAGAGGGTAGAATGCAAGGGAAAAGACAGAGGGGAAGGCAAAGGCAAAAAATGTTAGATGACATAAAGGGTGGGGTAAGTTACCAGGTAGTGAAGGAAAGGGCTATGAATAGTGAATATTAGGGCACATGGACCTACCAAAAGGTAGAACACTTATGTATATGTAATAGAATAAAAACATTTAGCCATGATTAATAGATACTAAACCAAATACATTCAGTAATGACAATAGTTTGAGGTAAAGGGAAAACTGCAAAATCAATTTAATTGCAATTATAATTATTCACACTCAAATTTAGAATTTAATCAAGAGATGTTATGGGTTTACTTTTAGTTGAGAAAGGAATATCTGGATACAGAGTACAGTCACATCTACTTCTTAAATATTTATTCTTGGATTTACTTTAATTTGATAAAAAGAAAATTGTTCCTCAGTGTACAGCTAAACACAAAGATTTTGAATTTAATTACATGCATTTAAGGTTCAGAATTAACAATCATCATTTAATAATTAATTAAAAATATTACGATGAAAGTTTGAGAATTTTGCCTCAGTACTGTAACACTTTCACATAAATATTACTTTCTAATTAAAAAAATAAACACTAATAACATGTCACAAATGAGGATAAGAATATCTTATAATTAGTAAGAACATAAATAATATAATTTAAATGTGATTTTGGAAGGATATTACCTTCATTAACATTCATATCTTCAGATTCATCTGGCTCATTTTCATCTCTCATAGGTCCAGGAAGAGGAGTTTCCCCATTTTTAAGGCAATTATGAATGTAAGCTGCTTTCCACTTCGCATATTTACGATTTTGCATAGCTTCTTCGGAGAGTTCTCCAAATGTATTTAAAACATCATACAACATCCCACATGAATAGAACGCTTTCACTACATTTCTGAAATTTTAAAAGGATAGGTTCTTAATATTAAATTAACCAGACAATTATATATTACGGAGGCCTCAATGCTATTCCGCTCCTTATCATATTAAGCACCACGAAATATGAAGAAGAAAAATTGACCAGGGATTCAACTTACTTATTAAATATTCCACCTCTATCTTGACTGTCAGCCCACAGAAAAAGCTTCAAAGCGTAATTTTCTATATGTGCTTGCCCAGGAACACTACTCATAATGGCTTCGTTGTCCTTATGTTCTGCTTTTTGAGTTTCTAACCAGTCCATCAAACTTGTAAGTAACTTTCTAGCTTCATCCGACTTTCTGTCGATTCTTAGGGCGGTTTCCAGGGCATAAACTCTGCCTACAAGTAATTAAAAACGAAGATTTATGTAATTGCCAATTATTTTACGTGGTAAAAAATGAAAATCAACTGCTAGAGTAAAATTTTAACACACTTTCTCGCACAATTCCCCATAATTCAATAAATAATGGACTGACAAGAAAATGTTAATTTATTTTGCATAATACATACACCAATAACTAACGACAACATCTCTGCCATCATGTTCGGTAGCAGTCTTCAGGTAATGAGCTATTGGTTTCAGACTTGCTGGGCATGGTGGAAATTGATAAGACATCGGCCTAGATGAAAGAACAATAAATAGTTGATAATCTTAATCTTCGTAAACTTCAGCTTAAGATTCTGCGTGCAGGATTACAGTTACCGGAAAACTTCGATCCATCGAATTTCGATATCTCTATCGCGTGGTGAAAATGCGGTATTTGAAATCTATTTTGGGAAGAGCTTAGGAAATTTTAAGTGCTACTTTAATTTTGGTTAAACCGCAAATACTACCCATTAACGAAAGTATACCATCACATAAGGTATTCGTATGCTTGAAGGCCTTGCCCATTCCACATGAGCGATGCTAATCAGAATGGCTCAGCACTAGGTAAGAATAAACATCTTTGAAGTTGAATTTTTCTTATTCGGATGTTCTTGTTTAATAAGGTCAGAAATTGAATCAGTTTGTATCAATATAATGTTTATTATTACTATTAAGGAAATTTGATTACATTTACGTTATAATGTTTACTTTGGCGAAGTCAATTTGCCAAAACCGAACTGTGGTATAATTCTAACTTTCATAACGAACTAATAACTAATACATAATTTTTTTATGAAAATATAAAACTCGTTTATTGAATGCATTTCATCTATAGAGGCCGACTTCAGCTGAATCAAGTTTTGTTCTCAAATTTTGTTGTTTCATTCAATCATCCCTTCATATCGGGGTTACGCTACTGTATTAAGTGTATAGTAATGCTTTAGTTATAAAAATTATAGACGAAAAGAAAATACTGCTTTCTGGGGCCAAGTGGGCAACGCGTTCAACCTCGGTGAAAGTGGTCCCGGGTTCGATTCCCGGTGGAGGTCTACGTGCGAAATGACCTAAGCTGTCGAAGCACTTTTAACAATACCAATACCAATACTGCTTTGATTCATTCCTACTTAACAGTTTTTAAATATTATACTAAATTATGAAATATAATTCAACCCAATTCAGCCGATGTAACAATTACTATCAAATACATTATTTGCAATTGTGAGAAGCTTAGGATTGATTGCAAAATCGATGAGTTAACTATTAGGTAGGTTCTTGCTTTTAGAAAATGTATGGTCATTTAAAGTTCCTGCTTCGGAAACGAAAATCTTCCAACAAATTTTAAAAGAGAGTTGAAATGAAGTTGATAGACAAAAAGGATGGAATATCCTTGATTCATTTACTGCGTATGGGCCTCAAGGATTTGAAAACCATGACTGCTCTTTCTATAGATAGACCCAAAAAGAGGAAGTACACCGTGAAAAGGGTCTGATTTCGTTTAAATTTCTATCGTTTGTTATTCATTCATAATCATTCATCAGTCAAAGAAACGGCAATTCACAACTTAACTTTGAAAGAAGATTGATATCCAAACGAGTTCATAAGAATGTCAAAAGATGGCAGCTCATCCTCGATTATAGCCGTAGTGGCCAATGCTATGCAAGGCTACTACAAACTGAGGTAGTGTACGATTATATGGATTGCATATATCTTTGGTAGTAGCCCTGTCCTGCGCTTATCGTGTGCTTTATTCCAATTCTCATGTTTGTTTGTAAACAATATATTTATTAAACTTAAGTAATTATTAACTAAGCATCGTCACTTCGAAAAGGTATATATTTTTTTTCTCGCGATTTTGAAAGGAAAATAGCTAAATTATCTCTGGCACAAATTCCTAATTTTATTTCTATGTAAAACATAATATTGTCAAGTATAAATATGGGCTAATTGTAATACCTTTGTGGTCGTATTAAGATACCTCTGCACTTTGCTTGAAGTCTTGCTTTAACTTTTACCTATTAGCTTAACTTCTTGTAATCGCCCTTTTTGTTGCAATTTATTAATTTATCTGGTAAATATTTGATTTACCATCTAAAAGATTTACCATCTATCTATATGAATGATTTACTAGTTCCCTTAAATGGCTAATTCAGGAAAGGAAATTTACTTTGTACATTTTAGCTTATGACTTAATTAAAATCAAATATTGCCGAAAGTAACCTCATTTTTAATTTTAACATTTAACTCTTAGGTTAATTAGTACGTTTAATTATTTCAGAAACTTAATTTTGTAATCGACATTTTTATGATTTTATCTGCTGTCAATTTTATCCGCTTGAAGTTACGGAGACAATTAAAGATATTAGTTTCATGGGAATGCTTTTCCATTAATATCTCAATTGGTCGCACCATTGAAAGAGTTGCACTATGTATATGGATAAGTTTATATTAAAGGGACATCACTAAATATTTCGCAAATTGACAGCTTAATGAAAGAGGGTATCTATGGTAATTTCACGGCGAAATTACGGTAGAATTAAAGTAGAATTCCACGACGAGACCACGGTTTTCATTGCATTGGCATCATCGTCAGATGAAAAGCTGCTTTTTATAAATATAGTTCCTTTCTTTACTTTTTATCTTAATATATTGCTTTCATGTTAGAATCACTTGTGAAAGTCTTTTCATCGATTCCTTAAATTCTTCAACCCAAATTTTTCTTTTTCTTCAGTACTTCATTTGCCACTTTCAGTCAGCGTTTTTGGCCACTCCACTTTCAGTCAGCGTTTTTGGTGGTTTTTGGCCACTCTTCCCTTTTCGGTCGACTCTCCTTACTGATGTCTTTTGTACTGCACTTTCAACTGTTTTCTTTATACTTGCAAGTCGTCCTAACGCACCCCTTTCTAATTAGCCCCGTTAGCCACGCAGCATTTCTCACAGGTCTCATGGATTTATTACCAAATCATTATTGACTCAGTCCATCCTACTTTTTCCTCTTATGCTTCTTGTCATTTCAACTATATTCCGTTTACTCTCATACTTTTCCTGTATGAAAAACCATTTGCTCAACTTTACCACCAGAGAACGGGCACGGTTTGTCTTGAGCGGAAAAATGGCTCGTATCCCAATTTATTTGAAATCCTCTATTGTTCGCTTCTTACCAGGATACAGACTTGCTAACCAGTATTATTTATTATTGCTAGGAGTATGGCTGACCAGTTTAAAATATAGATATCTAATTGCGTGGAATTATTCTCCTGCCAAAATGCGATCACGCAGTAATATGTCGAGAGCTAAGTCCGTTGTTAAAAGTCTTAATTCTGTATATGTAACAGATTTAAGCTGATCGACCTAAGAGTAAGCTATCTAATGCGAGACTTTTATATTGGTTTGACAGAGTCAGAGTTTATGGCGCATTCATTAGGATAAGTCTTTTATATTCCTAATATTCCGAAGCAAATGCTTGAATAGAGACGTCTATGAATTAGTGGCTGAATAGAAAACGTTCCATTATCAGTTTTAGATGTTTCAGACGTTCTTACATTCACGTGACCTAGGGAGAGGATATGACTAACACTTAAAGAAACCTCTCTGAGTTTCATTGGTTTTAAAAACAAAGAATAAAAAAATTCAAATAAATGTCAAGGCTTTAAAGGAGCAATATATTTCACTGGAAACAGCTCACCGATTTATCCGAATGAGAATATTAAAACTCATATTTAGGCTCACCATGGATATTTTTAAGGTGCATTCTCATTCATTTCAATTAATTTCTGCATTATTTGGCCACGGAGATTTGTTTTATGTGGGTTTCAAATGTATATGTTTTGGAAGCTCTATCGTTTATGTTATGAGGTTATGTGAGGGTACACAATAGTAATTTCTGAATGCCCAGAAAACTCTTTCTTAGTCAACGATCTAACGACACATCCATCGATTGTTACGGTACTTCATTGGCACGGTTTTGGTTTTGTATAGTCAACGACTTGAATCTTAAAATGTCTTTGAGTTGAATTAAATTGTTGTTGGTTGTTTTTACCTGGCCAACCACTCTTAATCAATTGTTAAAACCAACAGATAAAGAAGTTATAAAATTTCGTATGTCGAAGAAAACAATTGTGATCTTGATGACGCTCTTTAGATTAGTGAATTAAAAAAACACGGTCTACATTAGTAGGCAATAAAGTAAGATGGTCAATTGTTACCATCGTTTACGTTCAGGCTATTGTTTGTTCTGATCTTTTCACTTGTCCACTACATTGTCGTATTAAACATCAATGTTCATGGAAGTAAATTTACTAACTAGAAAACTTTCTTGTTAACCTATCCTCTTATTTTATGTACAAATATGAATCTCGATTTTTACTATCGTGGGTTAAGTGCATTATGGTTCGAATTATTCGCCATAGGCTCCTCATTAGTAACTTTATTACTCTTTTCCATCACTAATAACTCACCTACGTTCCGTGCTATCATCAGCATCGAAAGGAACAAAGCAAAGAGTATGGGAAAGATTTACACCGACTGTAACTTTAATGGACGTTCAAAACTTTCCACTCTCCCTTAAGCCGAAGAAAAGCTCATGCACTCTCTTTCCAACGGATCAAACTGGGTCACGAACGGAGTTATGGAAATGGTAAATACTAATGTCGTTCTCGCGGCCATTTGGGGCTTCAAAAGATTATAAGGTGCTCTCTACGAAGATTATATTTCTCTCATGGATGCAAATGAGATGGCAAGTAAAGAGAAGTTTTAAGTAACTCAAGGTGCTAATCCATTTGGGGGAAAAGATCACTTAGTAATGCTGAGACTTGTATGTCAGCGTAGTTCTAGGTTCTCTTATGAAATACACAATTAACAATCCATGGCTAGGATGTATATACGTATATCCATCTCCTGGCTTATTTTATGTTTTTGTTGTAAGGTTGATGATTTTCGTAAGCTTTGCGGAAAGACCGCAGTCAGTCAATGTTTGCGGTACCTAACTCTTTCGACGTGTAAGCCGTACCACTAAAAGATAACAAAATGTCCTTTAAGAGTTTTTTTTGAATTTGCTGCACAGGAATAAAAAAGCCGTAATTTTACCAAATAAAAGGAAAAATACAAATTAAGTGCTTATCATTTATTACTATTTTCTTAAGTATTCGACTTTTTCCATACGCCAGAACCTCTGTGGCGTGATAGAGGTAATACCGATAACTACAGGAAAAGAGACGTTATGTACATTTTGTCGATTTTATGCCCCAGACTAAAGGAGCTCATTATTTCCACCTCTCATCTTCTGCAATTTTTTGTGTGCACGTGTCAATCTCTTTTTTTCGAATTCGTTACTGACCCCAACTCAGTCTGGCTTGAGCTCGTAAGCTCCAAATCCGTTTCAGAGCCTATTCATTGCCTTATCATTGTATTTTCGTACTAATTCATGAGAGTTATCACGCTCAATTTTTTCAGGTAATTTAACTAAAATAATAGTAGCTCATAGTGCATAGTTATAATGAGTGAACAATTTTGAAAAAACAACTCACTTTAATCTCGAATATTTATGCATAAACATGTTAACAATTTAAACAATCTCATAAGAAATAGACTTACAAAAAAAAGAACATTTATACTCATCGATAACATTCATACTATGTATTTTCCATTTAAGGACCTCACCCACTTTCACTGATTTATTGAGAGTAGTTTGTTGAGCAAATATCAATCATATTAACATATTACTCTTCCAAGTCTTAAAGCTAACGATTTTTACAATTAACAATAAATTTTTCAGATTTTATGAAAATAAAATCCTTGGAAATTTCATTCTTCGCAGTCAATTACTCAAGCACATCCAGCGATGCTTGCAAAGGTTCCGCTGACATTTCTAAAACGGTTCGTATCTTCAAAATTCACAAATTTACTTTAGGTGAATGACCTAATTCAAAATGACATTTTAATTAATGTCTTCGCAGAGGGAAGTGAATGACACATCAATGGAACCGCTGCATATCGCCTAAATTTTCTTTCATAATAACGAATAGCGAGGAAGTACATTTGTCTACCTTCAGGGAATTTTAATTCATGATTTTAAAAATACTCAGTATTTACATTTTCCCTTTGTTGCTGTTCATCAGTACCTTTTACCTTTATGGCGAATGATTGTCGTCGAAAGCAAATACAATGCTGCTCTGTATTATGGTCCTCAGACATTTGCATACATCGAAATCGTAACTACATGTTTCGTTTCAATTTTATTTAAACAAAGAAAAGTTTCGTTAGGTAAGAGTAATTCTTGAGCTTAGCAGAGCTAAACATCGAGTACGATAAGATTCTTAGGTACCAGTTGTCACTTACAGGTTACCGAAGTTACCCGTTCTTCTCAAAGATAAAATGCCCTTAAAAAATAATCACGTCGATGAACTCCGTTAAACGAACTTTCATCTCTCTTCCTTATTGTTCATTTCACTTCTATGAAGTGTTTGAATAAAACCCGTCTATGTGAGCTTTGCCTCTTAGGCGTAGTATATGGAGATACGTGTTCACATCAGGGAAAGCGTCATTGATAAAGCAGATCTTTCATGTTCACGGTACTATTGCACAACCCCGAGCAAATGTTTAAAAGTCATCATTCCACGTTCACCGCCTCTTCAACCTGGTTCTGGGCCCCTTCCGAGTGTTCAACGTCGACGGTCTCGGGTACCGCAGTTACCATAACCTCTTCAGATGGCGTCGCTGGAGGCCCTTCCGCAGTGCACTTCTTCGCATGCGTCCTCATGTTGCTGGACTGGCTGAACCTCAGGCCGCACCTCTCGCAAGCGTAAGGCTTGACTCCAGTGTGAAAATTCATGTGAGTCTTCAAGTGATGCTTTTTGGTGAATGCTTTTCCGCACAGATTGCAAGCGTGGGGTTTTTCCCCCGAATGGAGCCTTGCGTGAAGGGCCATGTTGCTCCTATCTGCGAAGGCCTTGCCGCACACGGCGCAGCGAAACGGCCGCTCTCCGGTGTGAGTGCGGGCGTGCTGCCGGAGCAGCATCTTCCTTCCGAAGCGTTTGCCGCATTCACCGCAGGCGTGAGGCTTCTCACCCGTGTGGATCCGGACATGCATGTTGTACGCCACCCTTTGGTTGAAGCGCTTCTCGCAATGCTCGCAGGCGTACTCCTTTCGGTTTCGGTGGATTTTCAAGTGAGAGCTGAGGTACCCTCTGTCGTTGAACTGCTTCCCGCATTCGGGACATGTGCAGGCGAATTCCTTGGTGCCCTCGTGGACGGAGCGGTGGTATTTGAAGTTGCGCAGTTGGCTGAATTGTTTGCCGCAGTCCTCGCAGCGAAAGGGCTTTTCACCAGTGTGGGTGCGGTGATGGACCTAAAGGAAAAGCGATCAAGAAGTTTGAGAACAGTCAAAAATTAAATCTGTATCTACCATGCATTATGGGAAGTAATTAGTGGCGAATTAAATGCAAGAGTCCACTGAAGAAAGGATGGAAACATGGGATTTTCTAATCATCAGGCCCCCAAAATGAGGTCGAAATAGATCCTCAGAGATCAATATGACATTGGTAAAGGTCAGCTCTGGCTCAGGTGCCAATGAAAAAAATAACTAATGCAAGAATATAATTTATGGATAAATATCTGTCAGTATAAAAACGAAATTAGAACTAGACTGGTTCTAGAATATGGTATAACATTAGCCACATCTTGGATTAATAATATACCTAGTAGAACAAAAAGTCCTAAAAGCTTGCAAGCGTAATTTTTCTGATATTATCATAATAACGTAGTAATAAAGTAAAGAAGATCGTTAAAAATCCGAGAAATTCTTGACTTTCAGTGAAAATGTTGTGGAAATTTTGCCTTAGGCTGATGAAATTTGCGAGGTCTCTGCACTTTTTAACGTGGTGAGATATGTTTTTGAATTGATTAAACATAAAAATTGTTTCCATCAATCATTAATACTGCATCATTGTCCTCAAGATGTTTCATCTCAACTTTATAATCCACTAACATATATGGATCTGTAATACTCTGTAGCTTCTATTTTTCTTTGGAAATACATCAATACCCTTACGTTACAGAGTTCCACATGCAAATTGGGTAGTCTTCGTTAACCTATCACAGTACTTCAATTTTGCTTCTTCCTTTTATATTATCTAAATAAAAGCAAGAGGCTGAGAACACACCATCCTCTCGATGCTCTTCATTCGCTCGTGATTTGAAATAAAAAAATGCGTGCTCTGTTATGCAAATCAAAAATTATGAAAGAGGATATGTAACATCTCAACCCTAAGGAAAGGTCATTCTCATTAACCAATTAGGAACCCTCACGTTCAAATTTCCCTCTTTATTGAGAACGTGCAAGATCAGCTCGTGTCACCTTTACCTCGATTAACAGCATTTCCAGAATTTTACGCCATGGATCCCTCAATGATATCTCCCAAGATTTAAATGCCACCTATTACATTTTGATGGATCTACAGGGAGATTTCATGCTTTAGATAATATTGAATTCTTCTTTGCAATTTACCTTGAGAGAAGCACGCGAGACGAAAGCCTTTCCGCATATCGGGCACACGTGCGGCCTGGATCCATCGTGCAGCCGTTGGTGCACGCTCCAGTGGCCCCTCTGAGTAAAGCTCTTTCCGCAAACTGTGCACTCAAAGGGTTTCTCTCCTGTATGCGTTCTCCTGTGCTGCTCCAGCAGCTGCCGCCTCCCAAAAGTCTTTCCACACGTATCACAAGCGTGAGGTCCTCCGCTTCCGTTGGTTTTCGGCGGCGCCGTTGTCGTGACGGAAGGTGCTGGCATAGGCAACGGGGTAGGCACGGAAGGCTCTGGAGACTTCCTTTGCTCCTCGAGAATGGGAGGGGGCGGTGGCAGATCTTCCGGAGGGGATAAAATAATCTGCGGGGGTTGGAAGGCAGATCTAGGGGACAGACGAATGACCGACTGTTCGGAGGGTGTTGGCCATTGCCTCAAAGAGGAAGGCACAGCATCTGGTGCTGATGGTGGATTAGGGGTCACACTTCTCTTGTGGCTCAGATCGGAAGTTTGTCCCTCCACTCTTTTAGAGTCGTCGTGGCTGGGATCGGTCTGCATAGACCGGTAGAAGTCCCTCAGGCGACGCTGCTTCAGTATGTAACGAGATGGCGATGATGGTGGAGAAGGTGGTGATGGAGGGTGGGGTGTGGGTGTAGGTGTTGTGGAAGTGGGAAGAAGAGCGGTGTTGGGAGAGAGATTGCGGAGAACAGGGCAAGGGACGGCGAGGGCGGCGGTGCCCTCATGAGGGGACTCCGTGGGCCGAGTCTTCGGTGGTAGCAATGCGGGGGGTCGCGGTGAGGGTATAGAGGATGCCGATGGTGAAGTGGGAGGGGCGTTGGATGACCACGAGGAGGCAGTAGAGTAGGCGGAAGATGATGAAGATGGTGAAGGACAGAAAGGCGAAGAAGGACAGCAGCATGGCTTTCTCAGATCCGATTGCAGAGGTGTCATCGTGGGCACGGCAAGCGTATCCTGCCAATTAAATTAGAGTTAAAGAAACGTTAGATTTTCAAATCCCTAGAAGCTTGGAACAAAATACATAATTATGAGTTATTAGAAATAATATCCATCTATTAAAGGAAATATTGAGAAAGAAGGACGATAGCTTTCAATTTTCTCTTTGACAAGACCACTATCCTTCAAGATTTGATACGGTGTATACCAAATTCCCGGAAAATCAACCAAGAATAAAGGTAAAGAGTTCAATAAGATTTTATGTCAACTACTGTAATTTACCGTTATGAGTTCATTAACGTAAAATTCCTTATTTTTGAAAAATCCGATTAATTTTGTAACCCTGAAATAAAGATATGATTTCTGAAAGTTTTTAAGGAAAATTGAGACTGAATTACTAATTGAAAGAGAAAACTAAGGAGTGGTAATCAAGTTAATTGAGGTGATTAATTACTTAGATTATTTGAATTGGTAGCGTTACACCAATAGCATAGGAATGTTAAATTATGGAATGGAGCTGAGAATGGGAGAAAATTGCAGCATATTCAACGCTCTTTGTTTTATATTACTGACCTCACATGTACCGCCATTTTAATAATTTCACTTATATAGAATACTTTCATACATATTTAGAATAATCTCTAAGGCCTTCGATGTTTGAGGAGGACATGAATTCCGTACAGAATAAATTTAGTATTATTCATTCTAAAAAAATATTTTAGAGAAATCGTTAAATTTCGCCCGCAGATAAAAAACAACTTGAACAAGTACTGGTAAACATGGAGTTAGTCGATGCTTCATGTTGAAATGAGCAAACATTTATTTAGATAGTGAGCCAACACTTATCATTTGTCACGATTTCTAACGGAGAAGGAAGTAAAGGTTAAAAGCCTGATGAAGGGTTCGATATCAAAATTAGGGAATCTGGAATAACGACCTTAGCAGTAACATTAATAGTAAAGTTAGGATATTTGCGGACGACACGGTCATTTACAGGGAAATAGGAAACTCAGAGGATAGATTAACCCTATCGTGCGACTTAGATAAAATTATGAAATGGTGCGATGATTGGCAATTAGAACTCAACATAGATAAATGTTCAGTAATGAACTTCTTCCCAAGGAAAAATAATGCCAACGATTATACGTACAGGCTCCAAAGTAAAACTTTATCAACAGTAGAAACGGTGAAATACCTTGGAGTAACCCTCACTAATAACTTAAGCTGGGGTACCCACATCCATAAAATATGTGGTCGAGCGCTTAGAAAACTTGGATTTGTGAAGAGAATTGTCGGTAGAAGCGATGAAAAAGTCCGTGAGAGATGTTACGTTGCGTTGGTCAGGCCTCACTTGGAATATGCGTGTAGTGTATGGGACCCTGCAGAGAAGTGTTGTATTCGGGAATTAGAAAAAGTGCAACGGAAGGCGATACGTTTTGTAAAGAATTGTTACGACAAGACAGTGAGTGTAACGCAAATGCTTCAGGACGCAGGGTGGGAATCTTTAGAAAATCGAAGGCTTAGACAAAGACTAAATCTCCTTGATAAATTTAGAGAAAGCACGTTCGTAGATGATGTAGCTGACATAATGCGCCCCCCATGTTACATAGGCCGTTCTGACACTGCGAGAAAGATCAGAGAAATAGATGCTAAAACGAATCGATACAAGAATTCATTTTTTCCGCGAACGATACGCGAAAGTAATAGATTAGCGAAGTAAATTCAGTAAATTCATGGTGCTTGCACCCCCTGCCACACGCCGAAAGGCGGCTTGCAGGGTACTAATGTAGATGTAGATGAATAATGACGTTAAATTGGGTGAAAGTGTCGTAAATGAGGGAGTAGGCCTATGATAAAGTAGTTTTAACGAAAAGAGAAAAGCAGAGTGAGTGGCGATAATTGGACGAAGTAAAAGGCGTCGAGATAGAAAATAGATAAAATAACTTTCTCCAGATGTGCAGAGATGTAAATTTTCTCCGAGAATTTTGAATGCTCAAATTTTATCACTTTTTAATCTTCATGGCATTTTACACAGCGTGATGATGTTTTACTTGGAAGATAATGTCTTAGATTCTTTGGCGAGAAATCGAAGAGAATGTTGAAAAACTTTGCCTTTTTACAAATTGAATTACATAGCCTTAGAGAGAAAATATAGACGCTAAGTATTCCACTTTTAACTTTAAACAGGAGAGCTAAAAATTTAAGTTTGTAAGAAGAGATAAATACAGTAATCAGTTTCGTATAAAAATTTTAATAAATCATATTATTTGACTGATATATGGATATTTATCTAAAGAAAAATTATGGCATGATAAGTAATCTAAGTAAAAATATTTTATTTATTATTAGTTATAACGGGATTAAGTTTTTATTTAGGTTTGATATAAAAAAGTTTTGAAACTTGTGTTTCCTGTTGTTAAAGTTATACAAGTATAAAATTTATAAGGATAGTCAATATCGAGAGAAAATGAATCTGTAATTTAAAATAAAATTGATTGTAACATAAAGGATCTAAGCTAGGAAACAGAAAAAAACACATGTTACTTTAGAAACGAGATGCAGAGATAGGAAAAAAATCTCTGGGTAAAATATGCAATTGAATATGATTGAAACAGTGAAGACTTTGAGGAAAATGGAAAGGCTTGAAGGAGTTTAGACCTCGAAAAATATATGCCAGAAATGTACTCTCACCATAGCAGAAGATTGGCACATGATTGGTTCCATGTGTGCCATATTCGGCGGTGGTGTCGGTGGATGTACCGAGCCAATGACTGGGGGAGGTTTCCACGGAGTTGCAGGGCTTCTATGGCTCCATGGAGACCGCACAACAGGAGTTGGTCTCGGTAGAGTCGATGTATGTCTCTGCGATAAGGCCTGATGACCCATCAGTCCTTCCCTGAAAGGGCTACTCCACACATTCTCGCTCCTGTACAACGTGGGAGGGTGCTCTTGAGGTCTGGGTGACGGCTCTCCCGCAAAGTGACTACGACTGCTTTCCACTTCTTTCACACTACTGGCACCATCGACTTCAGCCTTAACAGCGGAAGTGGAGAGGTCGTGAGGCAGCATAGCCTCTGCTGGGAAGGGTCTGTGGTCGCCGGGCGCCTGAGGTTCTTTGTCGCGGTGTGGAGGAGGACCGCGGCAATAGTAAGCCTCTTCGGTGATGGTGTGTTCTGTCCCCGGCATAAGCACGCTGACTTTGAGGGCGTGGGCTGCTCTCAAGAAAGCCCTCAAGCAGCGCCTTGGAACATTGGCAGATCCGCAGTACATGAAACGGAGGAGACACCGCATCTCTTCTGCGCCGATCTCGTGGAGTATAATCGTTGCGTGATCTGCCGGATTTTCCACAAGAACTTGCTGTGAAAGTATCGATAGGATTAGGAATATATATTGGAAAGGATTTAATCAAGTGCAGTTCTTGGTGTTGTTGATTTTTTAACCGTATGTGTGGCTTATAGATGTCAAGCAATTCTCGAGATTCTCAATAATTAAAAGAGTAAATTGCTGTTCAAGAAGTGATAATACATCTCAAAATCCCTGATTTAACGCCTCTTTATTAGGAAAAGACAGATTGATTGAATGTGTACCGTCGTATGTAAACTAAAATAGGATAAAATAAGGAAATTTATGTTTAATCGATTTCTCAAAGTAATTTCCAGAACTCCGTGTGTTTTACCTCTTAATCCCGTCCTAATTAATTTTTTTGATGCTTTTTAAAGACATTAAAAATAAATGTTAATTACCTTATACTAAGATAAGAAAGTTGTTTTCGGCTTGGATTCATTAACTGTCCAAATTAACAATCAAGTCGTACAGTGAATGTTTGTAAATATCCACCCAAGCATATTTTAATGGTACAGAAATCTATTTTACTGATTAGGAGATGGAATAACTTCGAAAGGCTCGGTTATTAACCGACCTACAGAATATCTTCTCTTTAATATATCTAGAAGACATATATAATTTATATCAAAAGTATAATGTACTATTTTATCATTTACTTTTAATTGATGTTCAAACAGCTAGGAGAAAATAACTCATTCCTCGGAATGTATTTCTTTGTCGGTGTACAAGAATCAATAATTCCTAATTCATAATTTCGTCGTAAGTTCCACCACATTGCCCTCCATGTTTATTAACCGTATCTCTTCTAGTTTGCACTTGTATCAGTGGCATCAGGAACTAGACGTTGTTCGCATTTGGAAATACTTCCGGGATAAAAAATGTCTTTTGTGTTAAATACTTTCACAAAGTCCATTAACAACGTGTAATTTATAAACAGGTTGTCCAATGCTGGCGCTTAGGGTTGCATTAGCAAAATGCTATCTTAACTTTAATGGCTATAAAATTCCTTGGAATTTTCTTCTTTAAATACTGCCGCTAATTTTTGCAATGAATGTCAGCAGCTGATGGTTTTACAGAGTATTTTTTTTTCACAATAAACTGAAGGCTGAATGCCTTCTGCGGTGATGTCGAAATCTTTCTTTAATGGTTTCAAATTTAAAAGGAACATTGCTGACTCGGCCCTTGATTTTGGAGATGATTCTCTCTCATCCTTCTCTAATGTATCCAAAATAGATCAGAATTTCGATGTCAAGCACTGCAGAAACAATACTATTAAATACTATGAACCCTGAATCCTAAATATTAAGAATCCTGTTATTTCCTAATCTTTCAACCTATAAGTGGTATGTACAACCTACAATGGTAACTTTGCTTCGTTATAAAGTAGTAAATACGAAAGTATAAGACAATCCTTATCTCATTTACCCCAATAAAGTAAAATTTTAAATGCTTTGTTGTTTTAATTAGATAATAATTTGTTTACCACGACTCAAAGAGGAGATTACTTCAAAAAAGATATTTTCGAAGTAAATTTGAGTGATTGAAAGTTAGTATTCATCGAACGCTGTTATGCCATCAATCGCACTTCATTATCACACATCTTAAACCCTGTTATTGATGAACTATATAGGTATGTGTATATGTATATTTATAATACACAAAGTTGAGTAGCTCATCATAAAAGAAATCATTTCTAGTTTTATTAGGCATAATTAGCTTATTAGAAGGTTGCTGTAATATACTACTAATACACCATCTTCAGTAACAGAAAATAACAAGAACTTTCGGAGAAGTACTACGCATTTACTATGTATTGCAGCAGTTCGGAAAATTTTTCCATTAAATAGCCTCCGATATATGTCCCAATGCCTTTGTGTGATAAAATCTTACCTGCAGGTATGGGCTGCATGCTGAAAGTACTACTCTGTGAGCTTTGAACTTCTGACCTTCGCAGCACAGAGTAACATCAACAAATGTTTCGCTGGCCCGAAGTTCCTCCAAGAACTTGAGCATCCCTTCTTGGTGGTGCTTCCATTGAACCTGGAGATGATTCTCCATATTTTCCGTGACCACTAGAAGAAAGAATGCATACACAAGGTAAGATTCCAGTTACATTGTAATTCATATCCATGTGTCGCCATAAGTTCTTATAACGTGCGCAGCAAATATACCTTTAGTGATGGAGGCACATGAAATACTTCGTATGACTGCTTATTAAACTATACCGAGAATATAAATTTTTTATTTGTTAAAATTTTATTTTATTATCTGTTTTTAGCTTTACAACTATTCAGTTATTCATTCTTTTGAATTACTATGACAGTTTTCAAGTAAATGTAACTGATATTGTTTTATGAATCATAGATATTTAATTTACTTTGGAATTATATTTGTGCAAAACAAGGGTAAACGAAAAATCATCTAAAAACGTTAAAAATTTATTTCAAATTTAGCTCAGACTTATTATAAATAAAATTAAATCACTGTTTATGGAAAGATTTTGAAGCAACTGTATAAACTACAACTATATAAAACTATATAAAATGGCAAAACTACACCACACTATCACCCTTTATTTGATTTTGTGTCTAAGAAGGGAGCAGATTATCCACTGTTTGTTAAGTATATCACCTTTTGTGAATTATAGCCTCTTTTTGCCACAATTACTATCTTTTAAAATGGTATTTAACATAAGCGATGCATCACTTTGAGTGGGCGTCACCTCTTCAGAACCGTTACACCCCGTTGATTACAAACAGTTGCGAAACCCGTTCGATACAGGTCTCATTGAAAATGTCGAACCGATGTGATTTGCATCGTGTTATCCTTTGCGATCAGCCGTCAAATACGGCACATTTTCCTGGAAGGGTCAAGGATTTCCATTCCTTTTGCGGAGGACAACAATGAATGTTAGATAATGATTCAAGTGAAATATATTTTAGTATAGAAATTTTAATCAAATCATTACTGAAAATCGCTTAAATAATTTAAGCTATAAAACGTATTCCGAGTATTTGGGTTTCTTTGTAATGTTAATCGACTTATTGATAGATATTAAAACTAACGCGATCTCGTCAAGTACGCTCCAAGAAAGTCCATCCATTTATTTAACTTAAGCTCTTATTCAAGCAGTAAGACCGCGGATGCCACACAATTTTCAGCCAAAATTGTGAAATAATAGACAGAGGTTACGGCGAAAAAGTACCGGATCGAACATGACCTTTGAGTATTATCATTTCCACCAAAATTCAACTTTTTACTAGCACTCTTGAGCTCCAAGCTCGTATCGACCATGGTTAAAAGTAAATTTGTCATCATAGAAAATATTTTTATCATTGATAAGGATATCGTAATTTACCATTAGCAACTTGCTACTATAACTTTTATCAATCTAACTAATACCCTGAGTGGAATTCAAGCTCTCTGGCTATACAGAGAACACATTTCACTCATTCCAGTCTCTTCAATTCTTATCTTTTTGAAAAGATATCCTTGTCATTTATTGCATTGTAGGAACTTAACTCAGAAAATTTATCGATCAAGGATGTTACTTAGTAAATTTTATCTCCACATATCAGTTATAACGTCGATTCCCGATAGTCATAATATACCTTATATGTATAGCAATACGTTGTCACTGGTTAATTTCCTTGTAAACGCATTAATATTTCATTTTATTATTGCTACTTGTTTATAACTTGGAACATGAACTTCCGCATTTTATAAAACTGCTTCAGCATTAGGCTTGCGCGCATCATTAACTTCTTTCATGTAATACCGGTGTTAAGAATTGAGTCAATCCATCCGTGCCCATCGAGGTCAGTCGTTTCTGCAATGAAATCACCTGATTTTGAGTCTCGCTACTATTTGTGTCGTTACTCTTACTCCCAGTCGAAGAATGAAAGATCATTCGATAATATTAAATATGCATAATATCTTGCCGAATGAAGTTTATGTTTAATAAAAGCTCTGGTTTGGTAGAAAACATGTTAAGTGGGTAATTGGGTGTGCAAATTAAGACTACTTTTTGAGGCAAAAATTTACCGACATTATCTTGCAATCCTATTATAAGGAGACAAATGGAATAATCAAAGGGTGTAAGATTAAGGAAAATTATTTATATTATTTTTTTAGAGGTTATAAATATTCGAGATTTAGAAGTGCAGTTTTCAATTTCAGATTTTCATAGCTCTAGAAAGCTGCTTTGGCACTGATGCTTTTCTTTGGCGCTGATGCTCTGCTTTGGTACTGATTATTTAAAAAAATTGAAAGGCAATATTAAATAATTATCTACTTCCTCTTAGCAAAGGAAAGAAATATGTATTCCTTGTCGTAATTTATATAATGATAGATATGTACATTTTTCATCGTGTCAAGTTAGAAGTTATAGGAAACCTAATGCTGTGATTAAGGGATAAACAATGACATCTTATTTCTTTCAGCTGATAAATTTCACGAATATTCTGCTGGAGACCCTTACAATTCAGGTTATCAATTAAAATGATTAACTGGAAGACCTACTCATAAATAATTTCGTCGCGCGCCAATTTCTTCAGAAGATCAAACATGTTTACCATGAAAGATTCGAAAGAAAATGCTGCACGCATTGAAGTCTCCAGCTGAGGGAAAGTTGCGGAGTATGGTACTTATTCAGTTACGTGTTTGCGAACACGTAATGTGAACTTCGAAGGTCATATGCCAATCAAGGACAAAGCATAATGTCACAAGCTGTAGCGACGAACAAACCCGTACCTAAATTGCTCACCTGATTTTCGCATTTATTTTCAACGTGTTATTATCCGGGGAGGAAATCGGTAATCAAGTTCCAGTGACCTCCAGCGACGATGCGAAGAGAGATGAAAGTGCTTATACAGTAGCCGAGAACCGATTTATTAAGACTAAACAGTACCTCTCAGTATGCATTTCACAGTGCTGTAAAACTTTCGAAGAAAACAGTAATTAATCGGAGACTTCAGAAGAAAACTAGCAGAGTAAGCTAAGCAACTATTAAAGTTTGTTTAACGAAAGCATAATGTACTCAGAAAGAGAGTTGTCAGGAATCCCGAATAGCCAAGTGGGCAACGCGTTCGATCTCGGTGAAAGTGGTCCTGGGTATGGCTCCCGGTGGTGGCGTATGTGCGAAATGACCTTAGTTGTCGAAGAACAACAAAGTACTACGTATAAAAGTGTTGTCGTAGGGGTAATAGTAACATATTATTATCGACAATTGGCCACTTTTAGGACTTATTTAAATTTTGTGAATGCGATGTGCATGTGCGGCTGGGCTATGCCGTTAAATGACAATTAACAGCGTTGTTAAATGACAATATATTGAGAGAAAAAGACGAATTTACAACATTTCGCAGTTTTGAGAAATAAATAAATCGCTTTAGATTGGTTGATAATGCGGCGGCAATTTCCCGTGGGAAAATCCCAGTGGGAGTCAATAGGTGTGAAATGACCTCAGCTGTCGAAGCAATTTTAACAATATAACAATATACTTCTGTTGACAAAGATCGGTCATTTATCTGAATGATTAAGTGAAGAATGTTGAACGATTTTGATTGTATAAATACTTGCATTTGGAAGGGAAAAATGTAATAACAAAGTTTCACAATGGAATCTATGAGAGGGTAAAGTTTCCTTGAAGTCACATGTGACAGTTCATTAAATGGCTCCTCCGATCGCTAGAAAACGGATAAAAGCTAAGATTTTCGTAGAAAAATTATGGATTATGGAAATTATGTATTCATATCATACCTATTATTTATTATCATTATCATTCATATTCATTATTATTTTTACTAGTTACAATGCAGCCCGGAACTTTTTTGATTTAAGAAAATTTTATAACTGTTTTGATAACGAAATTATTAGGATAATCTTAAGCAAATTATTGAATTTTAAATTGGTCATCTAGGATAGTTCTGCGTTCAAAGCCGACTATACTGTTTTTCTTTCGAATTTATCTCGTTTTTCTAAGATTTATGAGAGGGCTGTAAGTTTTTCTCTACAACACAAATTTGTTTAAAACTTAATCATGGCTATCGTGCGAAGACAGATGTGCCATACTGACGAAAATATTGTTGCAACGAAACTCCCAATCTAGGTTTAATGTCAGAGGAACAATCTAGATAATGTAATTCACTATTCTTTTGCGTTATTTTATTGGGATTTATGTAGCACCATGTATCTAAACTCAGCAATTGAACTTTTAATTAGATTTCCTTCATTTATCACGCAAGTCTGGAGAAGGAAAGTCCCGCGCAAAATAACGTATAAAAATTTTGCGCCATGTCTCCTCCGACTTTGGCAATGAACCCCTGTCCAATACTCAGATGGACTTTACCTCTCTAATTTATCTTTCCCATATAAAAAATACTTTCTCGTTTTATAACCTTCTTTATTTACCCCCTCTTTCGTCGAGAGGACCTATTGCTTCACGAATGTCGACACCCACGCATTGACGTCATAACCTCATTCTTAGGTATATCACGAAAAGGGCAAAATCTTGTAAATTGAAAGGTAGATCTTTTGAATCTATTCTCTGAGTTAATATCTCATAAAATTCAATTATAATAGAAAGTAGCTCACTCCTGATAGCATTGACGATATAAAGAAATGCAAATCAATGCTTCGTGAGAGTAATTGTATCACCATTAATTGGCTATGAATCTCGCAGAAAGAATAATTTACCTTTCAAGTTATTGGGTAAAATGTTGAAAAAATACATATTCTTGGGATATACTAAGAACAATGTTACGTTAACTCTTACATAACCTACTTCAGCTCGGAGTGAAGTACAATCACTGTATATCCATTGTGCCACCACACCATGTTTATGTAACACTGGCTGTAATTCAAGCTACCGCGAAGCACAAATTCACCAGTGTTCGTAACAGTTTTTTAAAATACGTAAGCTCTTATGCATGATAAGGATCATTTTCATCTTGAACACCGCGTCATGGCTTTTATGCCAATGTAATTCAGAAGTAACTTTTACTATAATCTTGAACCGGCCAGCATGTTGAAATTTTATTTTATTTTAATCTCTTATTATATGTATATCTTAATAATCTTATTCTCTTGTATATCTTAAGTGAAATTTTTGTGATTATCGAATCATTATTGGAAAAGAGTCTGTTGTGTATAGTTATAGACAGTAGTCAGTTTCCTCTACTTGAGTTTGCATGGAATCCAAATGACAACATATAGTCCTACTTAATGGCTTCTTTCTCGCGGTATTGGCCGAAAATAAACAGTGCAGAATTTTGCTAAGCACGTAACTAAAAGATTTATCAGTCNTATGGTTCAGCTTTTCTCATGAAACTGGAGAAAACATAAATCTGCCATCGAAGAAGCTGCTAATTTTCGAAAGCAGTTCAATGGAATAAGACTCTAACCGCTCATAAAAGAATAGTTGTCAATCTCAGAATGACGTATAGTAGGATGAGTCATATTTGCTCTTCTTGTAATTTTATCTTGTAGCTACTCCAGCTCTTTTGATTTCCGAGAATCCAGGCGTATTTGCTTATATTTTTCTTTCGGCAGAGCATTAGTGAAACAGGCTATATTAGGCAGGGATGTTGGAGTTAATACACCCTCTGGGTGTATTAAATCCAACATCATACACCCATACGCCAATGGTAGCTTGCAAGGTAGAAACGATAATACCTATTAAAACATACACCAACACAGTTCGGTACCAGACCACAATCACTTTGAACATTTGTCTTGAGAATTTCCCTCTCTAATAGGCTAACTTTAATTTAAATTTGAACTTTCTTTGAACTCATATTTTTTTAATTATAAAAATGTCTTCCGGTTGTAATAGGCCTTCAGCTTGGTGAATGATAATTTGGAGAGAAATGGTGTCTGCCTTACCTGTGAAATAATTACTTCTCGTGAAATTTGTCTCGGCAACATTCGGAATTCCTCGCAAAAGAGAAAACCTTGTTAACTATCACAGTACACGGTTTAAATTTCTCCACCTCGCATCCAATTAATTCCGAGGTGCGTGTCCTGAAGAATAATGGAACACTTACGTTCAATAATAATTAATCGTTTCTCGAATACATTGTTCATTGAACTTAGGAAACAATTAGCGAAACCTGATATCGTGCAAAACTTATTCCAAAACATTCAGAAAGAAACCATAAAATCCCTCTCCAATTTACAGTAACTGGCGACATTAAATACTGTATTAAGCTTAATTAATTTTAATGATTTATGGCTACATTTCCTATCATATAGAGCTAAGCTAAACATATAGTTCAAAACTTACTCTTAATTCCAAAATATAAAGTTAAATTTTGGAGGAAATCACAAAATTGATTTTTTTTGATTTGAATTGATTTTCAGTGAATAAGCCCTTGTTAATTTTTTCGTCGAGGTGAGCTGCGGATATAGTCAAATCTTAACCTCGTGTGTCCATGTATCTGATTTATAGCAAAAACCTTTTATTATTTTAGAACTGTACTGTGTAATGAATTTGAAAAGTACGAGATTAAAAATTGCTATACCGCTGCCACATGCATACACATGCCAAATTTCAATATGTTAGGAAGGAACAATTTTATCTCCTGTCAACATTTATAAAAAGGCGCCAGATTTTCGGTAGCCTCAAGCGTGATAGAATGCTAAGATGGAGTATTCGGCAAAATGTCTTGCGCGAATTAGAAGAACGCGCGATTGGAAATGATTCGGATTGAGTTATTTGAATGCTGCAGACAAGGCGCGACGAGTATTTAAGGGCGTCAGTTGTGTGCAAATCTATGTGCCATGCATCAACTGCATGCCATGATCCGGTTCCGAGCTCCTAAGCTGAAGAACTCGTTCTCTACTTGTATGATAGATGAGGATTATATAGTCGCGCATAACTTATCCGCACGAGTTAGCCGACGCAACTGACGAAACGCATTCACGTTAGATGTAATATATTCGATTGTGAGTGGCAATCTGAAATATCTTCCACCGAAAATGAGTTATGAATAAACGAAATGGCAAAGAAACGCACAAATGAGCATGAGCATAGATTATTCTGTATTTTGTGATCGCGTATAAGCGAATCTAATTGAAATACGAATTAATTTATCGCGGAGGAAAATTCTTGAAAGATTTCCAGTCGAAAGAGTTACGACACAATTAAGATGGTTCTTAAATATGAAAATGGTTATATTCCTTTCGTGATATGGAAGCATGATAAGGGATGTAGGTCAAAAATAAATATTAGAATAATCTATTATAGCGTATTTCTATATTTCATGCATATTATCCACGGATGGATAATTGAAAGGTTTTCATCGTGATCTTAGAGTAATTGCAGAAATCTAACGTATGGAGTTGTTTTAGGAATCTCTATCCGTGCAATTTATGATGGTTTCTGTCGCAGAATATTAGTAACCAAAGAAATGGTAAGCACAAACAATGTAAAATGTAATATTTAGGGAAATGATTGCTAAAATATTACCTTGATCGCCTGTTTTCAGATATTTTAGCAAATATTAGACAGCTGCTGGTGTTATGTAAGACGTAAAAAAGGTAATTACAAACACTAAGAAGGACTTGGTGTTTTACTAGATGTGAGTCAGTTCCATACGAATAAATGCCCGTTTGAGTGATGACAAAAGATCAAAAGAAAGTAGAAGGGAATTAAATAGATGGGAGTCTTAATAGAGGGGAAGTTTAAATAGAGAAAGTCTGGGAGTCGAATAATGGAGCAAAGACGTCAAACCATTGAATCTTAAACCAGGTTAAAAACACCCAAAGAGCACCTGCTCTCCAGCCTCCACGCGTAAAAACGGAACCTGCGCTAAGAGTTGGTTCATCAACTCCATAAATAAAAGGAAATCTAGGAAGTGGAGAAACGAGTAGCAGCGTCTTGGAGAGAATTTAAAGACTCCTCACCGTCGGTTCTTCTCACGATGGCTTTATATGACTTCAAGATTGCTCCCAGAGACGGTTTGTTTAATTTATCTATGACGGATAAAGCCATTGTCATCCATTCCCTTTCACGGGTAACAATTATGCGAGGGAAGATATGGGTTACCGGTACATAAGTTGTGAACTAAGAGCGTGCTACGAATCATAGAAAGGAATTAAATTTAAGGCCTTCGATTTATCCAGAATGATATAGTCTGAGTACCTCACGGTAGCAATACATGTTTTACAGGTTATCCTTGCAGTGCATATCCTTATATATGGCATTTTCGTCGGCATTTAGTGAAACCTGATTGCCGATATAGACTAAGTATATCTACGAGAATCATTCCATCGGTATAAACTCCACATCAAATCCGATTACCGTTTTAACTCAACACTTCTAAGGTGTCATTAAAACAATGGAAAGCTTTTCAGGAAATAATTTACTACCCATATTCTTAAGTGTTACTTTTAGCTTCGAAATACTAATAAATTTTAATGAATTATTAGGCATAAAGAATGCACATCTCCAACACATCGATGGACCTTATGGTTCAGCTTTTCTCATGAAACTGGAGAAAACATAAATCTGCCATCGAAGAAGCTGCTAATTTTCGAAAGCAGTTCAATGGAATAAGACTCTTAACCGCTCATAAAAGAATAGTTGTCAATCTCAGAATGACGTATAGCTGAACCAAACGTGGAGGTTTACTGTTAATTGTGTTCGAAAAGAGTATTAAAAAAGCTTAAGTGATGTAATTCCGGGTGAATCAAGGACAACTACTTTTGCGTGTAACTGCATATAGGTTAAGTGAATGCTTATATGCAAGTCTTGTTTATTTCTTGTTGAAAAATCTTCTCCGCTCTCCAATTTGGAGGGGGAATACGCTCTACTTAGTATCTTTTAAAGGAATTCGGGAACAGGGACGTCAAGTACTCCCTTGATTTTTTATTCCAGATAAGCCAGATTTTGGCCTTTCAAAGCCAAATTGGTCGTGACAAAACCTTCAAGGAAATCATACACTATCCTCGAATTTCATCCAGACCTTAATGGCTGTGAATACTCACGATTCGTTAAGCTCGGATTTGAAAAGAGTAGAACTCTTCCGTGCTTTGTTATTCACCTTTCGCTAATCTTTGAAATCGTCATTGTCATTGGTTTAGAAAAGTAGCCAAATCTTTTAAAACTTATGATGAAGAGAAATGTTCAAATATTACTTTATTCTTAATATTAGAGCATTAAACTTCATCCACTGTGGTTTTTAGCTAATTTCTCCTCTTTGAATTTATCATTATTACTACAGGAATAAGGGTCAGCAAATGTCAACGGTATTATTTTTTCTAACAAGTACCTAAGTGTAATGTAACAAACAAGTTGCAAGTTTGATTCTATAGCAGATGAAAAGTTAATGAATAAGAGAGTGCAGAAATTGATGTAATATCAATAATAGAAATAAAATTGATGTGGTCAAGCGTCACTTGGTGGAATGGAGGAGACATTTCAGAAGGAATGAAACTTAGTAACTTCCACGGGAATTTATTTTATTTTCACGACCGGTTTCGTTATATCATAAGGAAAAACGAACGTGGAAAATGTCTGACAGGACCAGGACTCGAACAGGGGTTACCACGTAAGCGTTGTATTCAAATCTTCGGCTTCGAATTCGCCAGTCTGATTCGAAATTACGTCAAATTCGAAGGGATACGCTATCCGTGCGACCACATAAACAATTCCTCCCGAAGTCTACAGTAGGAATATTTCGGCAGGACTTTGGATAGGGACTCGAATTCAAATCTGAATCTGGTTTCAAATTTATGTAACAACCCCTTGAAATCTTTAACTTTCCAGTCCTCGTCTAATCAAACTTTATTCACCTTCGTTTTTCCTTGATGAACGCCTTTAAGTAAAAAGTGAACTTCATGTACCCTTTTCTAGAGAATAATAGAAGGTTTAATGAGTTTGGATGCAAGCTTTATTCTTCAAGCCTTTAGAAGCAAGTAAATTTGAAATCAACAATGTATAAATTTTTATTCATGCAATTAGTTTTTAATACATATCTTTATGGACTAACCTTATTCCGTATTAGAATTTCTGTTAGTTTCGTATCCCATTCGTGCTCACGAAGGAATGCTCATCAATTTCCTGAAACTTTACTGAGCCATTCATCAACTCTCCTTAAACTTTCTTTCGATCAATCAATATTTTCTCAGATAATATATTATTCAGCTGTCTTTTCTATTTCGTAGCTTTTGCAGCAGTTTTCACTCTCTCATTTGAAGTGACTTTTCATTTCTGACCTTGTCGATCCACTTCATCTTTTGAATTCTTTTCGTCTCCTCACCACAAAACTCTCTGCGATAAGCTGCAGCTTTCATGTCTTTATATAAATAAGGCAATATTGCTTGAATAAATTCACTTGTTTTTGTATATTTTACTCGTACATACAATTTTATACCAATTGGTCGACTCTTTAGACTTATAAGCTCCAAATAAGAATTTACCGTGCATTTCCCACACGTTTCAAGTTTGATTCTTACTGTTCTTTGCCTGAGGTTTTCCATTTATGCAAACAGCTTTCCACTAATTCACAAGCTCAACCTGTTTCAAATCTTCTAATAGTTCCCTATCGGTTAGTCAGTTTCGTGACGTAGATGCAAAACAGCTTTACTTAGGTACTCGTGCTGAGTGATAGCTCTACAACTAATTAACATTGACGCAGTTTTATTTATTATCCTGTTTTAGGGAGCTGAAAGGGAGAGGTTGTAGATTGCAGAAGCGGAACTTCTGTCGTCAGTATCACCTGATTTATTAATATCTTCATTCTCACTAAAAATCCAATGTCACGCAAGCGTCACAAACTAAATCAGCTTTGCTAAAGAAAGCTCAAACGGCAGACTTGAAACTGGTTAAAATAAAGGAAACTGCAATCAGTTAGTGATTTATGCCCATGAAATTCCTCTTTGCAGCCAATCATACCTTACGATAAATTTTCACATATAAGTTGATAAAAAAATTCCTTGAGAACCAGTTATAAAGTAAATAGTATTTTTTGACGGCTACAGTTTCATATTACGTTGATCATCATCATTCAAAACACTTTAATCAGGGGTTGCAGATATAACCTAATTCTAAACTAACGTAGTTTCATTCGTGGAAAAGAAAGGTAATTTCCAGACGTTGAAAAGTAGTAAGCGACAATTACAGGGACTATAAATTTCACTTAAAAGAAACTTTTTTCCTTCCGGATAAGAGTCGTGGTGTTCTCTTTTTTGCTCGTGAAGGATAATCAATCCTAGCTAAAGTCTACAGTCAGGTATAATATTTTTATAAATTTACGTTTAAATCGATATGATCCGATTTTATTCGCCAATGATGAGCTTTTATTGATCGACAGAGCGATAAAAAGTTTTCTTTCGAGGTTATTCAAGAACTGCCGAAGGTGGTAAGTTTTACCTGCAACTATTAAAGACAAAATTAAAGAAGAATTTGGACGATTCAAATCAATTAAGTGAAAATTATTTGGACTTACTGGTCATGTGTAACAAACATAAGACTGGAAGGATTTACCCAAGGAAGATAACATTAAAGTAAAGCTTCCCTTGAAATGTAAAAAGTGCGGGATAACTCATTGTTTTCATCTATGGAAGCCCATGAAAAAGTAGCTGTTTTTAAAACAGCTTCTAGAGCTGAGGTCATTTGGCACATATGGGCCTCCACCGGGAATCGAACCAAAGACCGCTTTCACCGAAGATCCACGTGGAGAAAATCCATATAGATTTAGAACATAGCGAAGACGACCTTCTTGGTTTGTGCCAAGGGAAGGTTTTCAGTAGTTTGTTCTATATAGTTTTAGTTTAATGCCGTAATTTTTACCACACTGTTTTTCTCGGTCATTGAAGTATTTTTTTCAGGTTTTAATAGATTTCCAGCCATAACACTTTTAACATCCTTTTTATAACTCGGTTTAAGGCTCAACTACATGGAACTGACGAATGAACGAATAAATACGATCATACTTGGGAAGATTGGCAATCTCAAGGTTAGATATCTTTTTTGGTATGAGCAGTAAGATGCTTTCTACTTGTTGTAATCGCAGGAAAGCTCATGATCATTTCATTGTCACGGTTACTATATTTCGGTAAAGAGTATTTTACATTATAAATATTTAAGGTGAATATACCTCTTCTCGTTACTGTATTATATTTTCTTTCTTCTCTCCGCAAATCGTTTCCAAAATATATGTAACTGGAAGTTGAAAAGCCACACCACAATCAAATATAAATATCTCATAAATATATTCCTAATTGAGTTGTAACTTTAAAGGAATGCTAAGCAGGCATAAAGGAGTTTTTACCAATTTATTTTAAGGAGAGACAAATGGCTAGGCGTGGCGAAAACGCGATAGGTATTAGAAATTTCCAGCCACGCTAATTCCTTGGATGTCCGACTTAAATTTTGCATCGTCATTCTGTAAACAAGAAGAAGAGAGTTTGGGCCAACAGGATGGATCTATGAAAACGAAAACCTCTCGTCACCGGTAACTGTAGAACCAGAAGTAGGAAAGTAACTTCAATAATACTTCAGCAACTTTCCTATAGTGTATTGACAGCCTTATGGATGAATCAAGGTTGTGTTATCACCAATGAATCTCGTAACATCTAACCTGTTATAATCTATGGCTGCATTTCCCGTTCTTGCACCTGAGGATGGTATGAAACCGGTCGTTTCAATGAAATCAAGTGAAAAAGTTTTTCTTTTAACTCTTCTAAGCAGTTATTACAAAAATACCACCTTGGGCTCTAAGTAATAGTCCAACTTTTGACCAAAATAACGCGAATTTAATTTATATTGTAGGGATGGCAGTGCTAATTATAGTATTTACGTCTTTAGTGGGAGAACTGCGGTCTAAGGAGACCACTCTTGCAATTAACCCTTTATCGACGCGAAATATTAACACTCCCAAATTTTCTGAATTTAATCTTTATTAATGCAAATTGAGATAAAAGCCTCTTCCTTCATGTAATCTGTAGTCAATGATATTAATGAAAACATAAATAAGGTATGTATAAATAGAAATAGAGAGAAAAGACTTAGGAAGAGCTATATATGCTAAAAAGAGCCTAAGGTAATATCACAGAAAAAATATTCACAGCAGAAAAATACCCACGAAGAAGGGGTATGAAAAACCTGCGCAAAGCTACTCATAGAGTTAGTTAAAAGAAAGAAAGGAAAATTGTGTACAACCAGGAGGACTCACAGCCAGAAAATGCGCTTCAGGGCCACCCCACCAATAACTAACAATGTACAATATTTTTTCACATCCCTTCTTGAAAATTCAATATTTTATTCCTTATAACTGAGAGCGGACTGATTTCAAAATGCGTAGTGTCGCATCTAGAATTTACTAAGTATCTCACTTGTTTGGCTCACAAGCTCTCTCTTGACCTAGAAATTGAGCGTAAAACTGGATTGAAACGATTAACATGACCTCTAAAAAATCTACCTTAAGTAGATTTCCCGTTAAAAATCCGAGGAGAATTATTGTCTGTATTGGATGAATTAGTTCTATGAAGGATGAAAAGGAAACGAGGGAATAACTCCGATGCAAATGTGGCGCGAGAAAGTAGACTTTTCGCATTGATTGTAAATCGATCGTCATTAATGTTAAATTAAAATGATTTATGGTCATAGTAAATTCTTCCGCAATTTAAGCAACATCATTACGACTAGGAAGTGATTCATGAAGTCTTGCGGCGGTGGCTCATTATATAGCGTAGCATTCCGATATGTGAAGATCTAAACTCGACAGTGGTATAGCAACGTAACAATTCATACTATCCTAACCCTTTAAGCTGATATATATTATTTTTACTTTTTTGCCACAAAGGTTTTGTTACTACACGTGAAGATTTATCCTCCACAAATTTTACTTTCTTTCAGAACGTATCGTTAATGCTCCAATGCATGCCTCCAACGATCTAAATACTCTACATTTGAAAATAGACGCATTTTGTTTTGCAGTTGAAAAATTTGAAATGGAAACGAACTAATTCTTCGATTTAAATTTTTATACGGCTGATAGCTCAATTTGCGCAGCTGAAACTTGCTCAAGAAAAGATAAGTGCTCAATTATCAGTTGAATCAAGGCTGCAAGTGGAATTATGGAAAGGAACGGTATGAGTATTTTAATTATATCGAAGTTAATGGTCGATTGTCAATCTTCTTTGATTTTTTCCCATCAATTTAAATATTTTTCACATAATTCTGTAGAGTATAAAATTGTCGGTAACTAACGGTGGTACTACATATGTGCTTACACAAATATGCTGTGAACACAGCTATGTTTAAGTCCAACTTAAGAAGTATCCGCGGGATTTTTTTTATTACGAAGAAGGATTCCAAGAAAATGAAGAAAAATTAACATTGAAATAGAAGATAACGACCAATTAGCTAAAGAAATTACAAAATAATCGGAGAAAAAAGATTAAGAGGCTCAAGTCACTGCTGATATGCTGATGCAATCAAACTGATAGTTTATTGTATTCAATTGAAAACCATTAAAATTAATTTGTAGCTCTCACGAAGATGTTTCTCCAAATTTAAATAGGTGTAATCAAGTTATGTAATTGTATTTCCACTACTATTTATCTTTCGTCTCATGCCAAACACGGTGAAATTGAAAGAGTGGTATGTGAATATCAGGTACAAGAAGATTGTTTGTGATGCTGAATTTTTGCCAAGAACAAGTCGAAAAGGAGCGATCAACAGATTCATTTCGCGATCGTATGTTTCAAAGCCAAGAAAGTTTTTGCGAAAAATCTTAGCATCTGAACCACCGAGATCAACTCACGTGGACTTCCGTATCACTTCAAAATAAACATGGCTATTTGTTACGATGTATATCACCGTTTGATGTTTAAATTAGCAAGAAGTGTAGAGCTAATAATCAAAGAATACGACTTTATAGTATGTATTCATTACTTTTTAGCATCATATAAAATTAGGTTGGATGAGTGTAAAGGAAAGGTATAAGCACAGAAATCCGTGTGGCTGGAAACCCAAAGAGAATTAGAAGGGAAAATATCGCCTCTGGCGTCGGTTTGGTACCACTATGTGAAGCGCCACCCAGAGCGGAATTGGGTAGGCAGGGTGGTTTGGTGGGTAGAATTCCTACCTGGTGAAAGGAAGACCTGAGTTCAAGTCGTACCCATGTTGATTTCTTTAAAATCCTGTTTCTTCCACTGTGCAGGATAAAATGGAAGTTTTTCACCCGAAGACCTGAGCATACGTCTCTTTTCATTCTGTCAAAACATTCAGTTTGAGGCGGAAATCGTGTCGAGAGAAGTTCTTGTGCAGATCAATTATTCAGAAGTGGTGATAGCGATAAACGAATAAGCTGTTACGCTTTTCCTCCACGTTTTCCTCTGACATCGCCGTTTTCCTCAACGTTTGAAACCATAAAAGCCTCACTTTTAATCGAATTCACTTGAAATTTAAAGCAAAGCGCGTGTACTCGAGTTGAATGCTTAAAACCTGTTGCGTGATATCCACTCGCAACGATCAACTCGGGGAACTCGCTCGTGAATTTTTTATTAATTTTCAAACGTCACCTAACCGTTTGCGCGTTGAGAGAATTCCATTCCGTGCGATTTGACGGAATCACGGCTTCATTGCTCCAATCACGGATAAGCTCTGTAAGGCTCACGCGCTACTCGGCTCCGAAATTCTTAACTGACGTAAAATATAAAAGCGAGTCAATTATTCTATGTCGTGTGCCAAATAGATGAAAGTATGCAAATTTAGCTAGATTTAATAATACTCGAGGAAAGCCTGAGTTCCTTTTTTCATTCACCATTAGTTCTATAATTATATGCAGCCATAAAATATCGCAGATATGTCAATTAGATTTTGCATAACATCACGAGCTTTTATATGCTACTCGTAGCGTGAAGCACTTTCCGTTTCGCTAACCACGAATAAAGCTAAAAACATGATATATTACCGAAGATGGAAAATGTAATTATGTCATATCAGGAAGTTTTTCCCCATGTAGAATGAAACTGGTCAGATAGCATACGAACAAAACGAACAATAAAAATCCGATTTTGTGGTAGCATGTAAATTTTTTATGATGCTAATTGTTCCAGATTTCGAGGTTTTTGAGAGTCTTTCTTCGTGCTTAGAAAAGTTTCTTAACAAATCGCATTCCTGTCTACATTTTAGCAATAAATAAATAGATTAAAAATTAAATTTTTTATAGGTTAAATTACAGCTCGCACACTTTTACTGATTATATAGTATAATTTATTTAATTTTTATTGATCAGTATCAACAGCGAAAAATTACCTTCGATTTTGGTTTTAAAGGATTTAAATCAGATTTTTCTCGATTCTGGCCATTACAGTAAAACCACGTGCTTACATATTAAATAAATTTTTTTATCCCTTTGTCATTTTCAAAACAAATTCTTAGTCTAACTCTACCCTTCAACGTTTTTATACTTACTTTTACGAAAAATAGCTAAATAAGAGGAAGCTAATAAAGAGGAAGTAATAGTAATAGTAATTTATAGAAATACAAAGTTCACATATATCTTCAGTAAGGATACCGAAGGTGAACTGATGACTCGTCATATTAAGCTGATTTTACAGTTGTACAATGTTACAATTGCTACACATTCTTCCCTATTAAATGTTACACATCACATTATTATTCCATAATACCATAATGAGTATAAGACAATACATTTGAGTTATAAGACTTATGAAATAACATAAGAGCACTATTGATATTTTTGTGGAATGTAATTACCACATGCTCAATGTAACGTCTCATTAAAAATATCAACAAGTTAGAAGCGTAGGAGAGTAGGAGCCCAGCGAAATTTTATGTCGAAACTTACGTGTCGAAACAGTTACGAATAGAGAACCGGTTACTCTATTTTTCTACGATTTCAGAACGACGAGAAACTTTACGGAAATGCTTTGCAAGATGACGATGAGTTTTTTTACACCAAATTTATATCCGCATAAATCCATTCCGTAGCGATGTTAACTCAGATCATCTGCTAGGCATTTCTCTTCATCATAGTCTAGTCTCTATACTTTTTTCGTCTGATTTTTTATATGAGGTGAAACTGGTTTTTGTAATAGCACACCGGAATGAGTTTCTTAAACGGAAATCTTATCTGCCAACTGCGTAGCTTCGCCTAAAAAGTGTGGTAACCGTAAATCAGTATACATGGCGGAATTTTTGTTGTTTTAAAATGTGGAACAAAAAGAATAAAAAATCTTTTACTACCTCAGCCAATTTTCATACCACCCATAGCGCCTGTAAAGAAAATTATTATTTTCAAGCGGCTAGCTGCAATTCATAGTTGAGATTGTTACTGTAATTTTCCTGAATGTATCTCAGTAATAACAATTTTCGTAACCAGTGGATGGATTTTTTTCGGGGTAGTTAAGTGTATAACTGATACTTACGTATAACCCTTATCCGCCAAAAGTTATTTTTGGGATTCCGGTTAGTCAAGTGGGCAACGCGTTTGACTTCAATGAAAGAGATTCCGGGTTCGACCCCCGGTTGGAGCCTACTACAAAACGGCTGTCGAATCACTTTTAACAGTACTAATAATTATTATCGTCATTAGGTTACTGTATTGGAAGAACAAAGATATTTCAATTGAGAATACTTAAGGCGATGATTTGTGGACGTTCAACATGAAGAATAATCTAAATACAAAATATCTTTATACTCTGTAGTTATATCGCTTTAAAGTTTCTTATTTTATAACTTTAAAATTTTCGTTGATTGCGAAGTTATCTTCAATATTTAGTAGCAGGCTAACGTTTTAAATAAGTAAATTAATGGAGCATTTGTTGGAATTAATCTATGTTCATTTTACTAATTGACAATATCAAAGGAAGATATTTTCAAAATATCTGTGTGAAAAATACCTGCTTTCAAAGAAATAGTAGAGACATAGCAACGACTAGTTTGGGTAGGAGGCGGGAATATTTGCATTTATTCATGGTTTCTATTAATTTAGTTTAAGAGAGCTGTAAAATTGTTGACTTTTCCTTCAAATCACGTTTATTACTACCTTGGAATGATTAAATAAAACTGGGGAAAAATGAACTGAAGCATTTTTTGTCTAATACTACCAGTGCATATAGCGCAGTTTTGCCTTATTGATGCATATAGCTGCACGTGGATTCCGTGTCTGAAACTGATGCGCGATGTTCGCATCAACACCCTCTTTTGTTTCTCTCTCCCGCATCAAAGCAGCCGACCACCTATACATCTTGATAAGAATTAGGCTGAGGTGAATCACAGCACCGTGATGCCAACTATCTCGGAAGATCATCCGCTAATTTCTAGCCGCGATGTTTCTCGTTTCCTAGACAAAAGATACAGGATTTCCCCAAAGAAACAAGGAAGTAAATATTTCAGCTCCACATTTCACGGATTAGCGGTATTTTTATCTGTCAGAAACAATTTCTCATGCTTCTTAATTAGTGTTTCGGTGAACACGAGCACGGGCTTTCGCCGTCGTCTTAAGAAAGCAATTATATAAGCAGCATAAGCAAAATTCGAGTTGTAAATAAAACTACACAGCAAAATAATTTATATCAAGGTGTAACCAATGTGAAAATCCACGACTATTATTATTATGAATAGGAAGTGGTGGTACAGTTGTTGAATTCATTTTATTTTATATAATTGTATTATATTTACACTAATGTTACACTAAGGGTCTACATCGAAGCCTGTTTTCGAGATATCTGATAAGTCCCGGTGATTTACTGATAATCTCATTTGGAATAGAAACCGGAAAAACTTTATTGGAGCTTCGATGTCTTGATTTTGCAATTTTAGTTCTTATTATTAAGTTTTAGTTATTTTAATTTTGCAACGTTTAGTTGAACTCGTAAAAGGCTCATCTATGTTAAACGGATTTTCGAGAACATAATGCTAATCAATTGTTATAAATTTCTCTCTTTACTGTCTTTTAATGGAACGTGAACTCAACTGCTCCTAATTTCGTATTTTTTTCCAAAAGGCAAATCCTTAGCGTACTTACGATAACCATGGAATTATGGTATACTGCTGAATTAGCTTCCTCGAGTTACATGTAAAAGAGTGAAAGTTTTTCTTGATAATATTTACAAGTGATAGCTAAATTACAGATACGCTAGAGGAGCGTTCACGAAAAGAAAAAAAGAGGGTTCTGGACTCTTCAAATTCACAGTAATGAATCTTGGGAGTAATCGAAGAGAAACCAGCTCTCATTATGGATCAAATTTATTTGAGATTTTTGATGAAGAGGATGTTCTTAAGAACTTAGATGAAAAATGTTTCCTGTGACTTAATTGCTGTTCAAACAACTAAATTACTGTCATACTACGCCAGCGGCACCATGGTCTGCTGCGGTTACGGAATCAGGACATAATTAAAAATGTCTTTTGGCAGTCTTAGTATAGTTCAAAAATTTCCTAGTAACAATAAATTACAATTATTGATATAGCTTAAAATAAGAACAATTTGATGGGTTCGGAATGACTGGGGCAGAACTTTCAATGAATGAACTTCTAACTCTGACCCTATTTCCTTAAATGCAGTTTCCCTAAATGTAGTACCCATCATGTCCTTGCTTCATTTCTTGTGCAACATTTTCAATGTGAGGATACCCCAAATCCGGTATCAGGAAAGGAAAAATGTTACACTGATATGAAACTGCCTATCTCCAGTGTGTGTGGGCATGTCGATGGGAAAATTGTGGAGGAAGATGTGAGAAATCTGGCTGTTCTCTTCTTCTTCGCTCGTTAATAGAGAGACAATAACTTTAGAGTTTTATGTGCGGACATTTTCGTGTCGTAGATTTCTGATTTACGTTCCGTTCTCTCCTGTTTCCTTCCGGCCGTGTTCCTATGCCGTTATGTTTCCCTTCTTTCCCTTAACTATCCATAACTACTTCAGCCTATAGTAGCAAATGCATCGGCGTAAATTGACGCTGAAAAAGGATAATCGTTAATCCAGCATTTAACTGCATTGTGAGATAGGACATTTTCTTTCACATATTATCAGAAGAGAATTGTGTAATTGGCATGGGATCTTCCGGGATCATTCTTCACTGATTTAGGTTTGTAATTCAATCTAAAATAAAAATCTCCGAATCTCAGAATCGTAAACCACAAGAATGATACAGCACATGACCTAGGTTCCGTAGCGCTACATCATCGGGTAGACCTAATAATGTTGCGCTACGAAACTTGGTCGTGGGCTGTATGATTCTTGTGGTTTCGTAAACGTTTCTCCCGTGGAGTTTTTTGGTGTTAATAATTACCGAAAAGTTAGACCTGATTCTGCACCGCCAATCTAAAATGTTCGATTATATTTTCCGTTTTTGGAAAGAACCTTTGACACAGATACGAAACTATGCTAAACAGTCGCGGATTTCTGGCTCTGGTAAGTAAGAAGTCCGAAATGTTATTCCTTCGCTGGTTCGTCTTTACACCGTTCATGCGCGGCTTCTCTAATTGTAAGTATCATCAACTATCATCAACATAACTCGACTTGAATCGGTGTCAGGTGGAATATTACCTTAGCTTTCAGTTAACCATAATTTACTCTACATTAAAATAGGCTAACGTATGATAGCGAGGATGTCTTAATACTTCAGTTTCTATTATAACTCAAATCCACATCAGCAATATCATCTGGCATATTACGTACTTCAACTGAAAGCGCGGCGTTTATGCCAGGCAATGAGAATGGATCAAGAATTTTACTTTACCTCGACGGTCATAAAATTGCCGCTCATTTATGCCGGCATGCGTTAAATTTCAAGGAAACAGAGCAAAAAAGCCGCAAGCACGAATTGAACTTCCATTCAATTCGACGAACGATAGCTTTGAAATCCCGCGTCATCGGAGTGACGCGTTAGGAATTGATATGCCTTGCAGAGGAATAACTCGGGAAGAATGCGAGCTATGGTAAAAGCGCCCCGCGTCTATGTCTATGACGGCGAGCGTACCTAACGGACGCTCATAACAATTCTCACGGCGGTGCTCGAACCCGTGACCTTCGCGCACAGATGCATCGTCTGCCGAATGATGGTAGGGGGCGGTATGCAGAAGGGAGAGCGCGTGTGTAAAGTGGCTGGCGGAAAAGAATCGAAAAAAATAAAAACGAGAACGAAGGAACCGTGTGATGACGTCAATGGGCCATACCTGCAGGAAGAGTCGCTTTCTTATTCTCCTCCCATTCCACCGGCGACGGTGGCTCTGTCGGATGGACAAGCGGTAAAGGACCTCACTAACCAAAAACCTAACGAACTTTTTCAACGTATTATACTATTTCCGTTCCTCCATCTGCACTCTATAGAACTACAGAAGACAGAAATTTCACATAATTTTAGAGAGAAATATAAATTTACGATGGAGTGTAAATCTCTGTGACTCTGTGTGGAGCCAAATCACAATGACTTCAATTTATAAAGTAGAACTGATGTTTTGATAAAATTTCATTTTAGCCTCATTGCTACTTGTAATACGTGATATTTCCTCCATATTATAGATTTCTCCGTCATGCCAGGAAGGATTACTTACACTTATACACTTATTAACTGTTATTACGCCATTCTGTTAATAATTTTCAATAAAATATTTGATGGTTAAGTTAAAATATCGATATAAATGCAATTGCTCATAATCTAAGTTATCGAATTTGTTTAGCTGTCAGTTCTTTGTTTTTTCCCCTCAGTTATAACAGAATAGATGATAGATTTGGCCCGCGGGTTCTTTTCTCACAGCATCGTTTCCTATGTATTGTTCTATGCATTCATTTTACCAGTTGAACTTATTCTTTCTAGATTTATCTGCTGAATTTTATGATTCGTGTAATATTTTTGGGTTGAATATGTATTTTCTTTCAAGGCTATTGGCTAACTTGTGACGTATGTTACAATGTCGGGCTCTTCTATGTCTGTTCTATGTCAGAGAACAAAGATATTTTTTAGGATTTGGAGGCGCTTTCTTCTTTTGGTGAAAGTGGTCCTCTGTTCATTTCCCAAAAACGCAAAATCATTCTAGCACGTCTATGAACGCCCGCCTTACGATAGCTTCGAAATCTTTATCGACCGTCGTAAACTGTTTTGGTTTGCTCGCTTTACCTTTCCTTTCAAAATTTTCTTGGTTCAGAATAAAAGTGATTTAGTAGTTCTAAAATTGTCCTACATAGATTCCTAACAAACAACCCTTGTGAGTGAAATGTAAATCGGAAGTTAATATGTTTTCTTAGTTTTTTCTCAGATGAGGGATATGAAAGTATAATATATTAGGAGGATTCGGGTTCGAGGTCCGGTTTGTCAGACTTTTTCCTGCGCATTTTCCTTTGAGATTTTCCCCAGGGACATTTATTATCGAGGAAAGTTATCCTTTTCCTTTTTCATACATAACTATATTTCTTAGTAAATATTTTCGAGAATCTTAGGTCATTTCATGTACTGGCAAGTATTTTTTCCTCCGTTAAAAGTTACTGTGTAAAATCAAACATTTGTGTATAATATTTTGTTATTGAACCAGCTTACCGGGTTTCATTCGTTGGTTAGCCAAGTTAAGCATGTCTTCCTTACCAAAACCAACGATGAAATCTGTAATTGGTTTGCTTTATTTTCATCAATATACAATATTTAAATATGTACTCGCCATAAAATTGCTACGTTTCAGTTAAATGAGAAAATATTTCTAATAAGAAAGTATATAAAGCGATTCATTCCTAATCTCACAAATATTTAAACCGCTGAAGAGTAAGTTTTTGATATTTTCGGTCGGTCTTTCACTTTGTATAGTTGACAAATACAATAATACGATTATGTCTCTTAACTATATCTTATCTCCGTAGCAAAATCTTTATTTCCCGTTTGAACTCTGATATTAAAAGAGTATTTTTAAATCTATGATTGTAATGTTATTTCCTTTCTGTATAAACCAAACGTTCATTCGTAAGTTATTAAGAATTACGTTTCCGAAATACTGCAATAAACTGCGTCCGCTAAAGACAATTAATATCTCAAACAGTTTGGGATACAAATCCGTCAAGGCAATACAAACTTTTGGGTCTAGATTTCTTTCCCAAGGAAGTCATTAGTTCAGCCTCGTCATCGTTCCTTGTAATTTGGATGTAGAAAGAGGCCTGATTATATGTTATATATCTTTGCTTCATAGGATCTCTCCGTCACTTTCTTCCGATTTTGACATCTCTATCGCTCGATCGTCTATGATGACGATGAAAAATAAAAGCTGCAGCTTGTATAGTAAGCCGAGAGGACAGTAAATTCAGGTGGAATGGAAGAATTGGCACGCAATGCTTTTGTATGGTACTCTAAATCCAATTTCTGATTTTTCTTTGGATTTGAATTAAGATTAATAATGAATCACTAAAAAAGTTGGGGAAAAAGGAATACTTGTTTTGGAAAATTAAGGAATGCATTACGTTCTGAGGAGAAAAACTGTATCACCATATAAACATAAAATAAATATAATGTTGAAGAATCAAGATTCACATCATGCTAAGGAGTGAAAGTTCAAAATGAGGATATTTCAAAATTACCTCATACATTTATGACAAAGAAACAAAGAACCTCGGGTAACAAACAAATACACTAGATTATATTACAAAATAAGAATTAATCTTCGATATACAAATTAGTTTTCGAAAGAATAATGAAGGTGAATGCCATTGATTCAGCTACATTTCTTGCAATTGCGAATTACTTCCCTTATGTTGAGTGAATTATCTGATTGTTGATTTGAGCCTGCAGTGGAATACATTTATGACTGACATTGAAACACAATACCTACGTTGCCTATATTAAACTCTTCAGAAGATAGCTGTTTATTTCATTTTTCCTTCTCTGATATTGCTTTTTATTATTGTATGTCAAACTTTTGATTCTCTAATCTCGTAACCATTCTTCCATTAGTTTCCTTTGAAGAAGTAATTTTTTCATTCATTGAAATCTTCATTTAATTTCATTACTATATTAACTTTAGATTTAAACAAACTCCTTAGATATTCTACGGAAGCAAAATAGAAGAACTAATTAAAGAAATAGTTCCGTTTGTGATCCTCAAGAATTGATTTTCTTCGCTTGTCTCCATAAAAAGTTTCTCTGAATGCGGACTCTCGAAATAATCGTCCGAAATCGCCTCTAATTTTGGTCTAGATAGCCTCTTACATAACTCGCCAAACAGTCTGCTCCTGCAGCTTTTCCTACGCCTAGACTACTTTCTTGTGAGTGACGTGTCTTCCGTTACTCTACCGCGTGCCCGGTATCTACATAAATCTGTCCGAAAACTTTCCCGTAGATATTCAGGGATGGGATTCTGACAGTTTATTGTACGCTATGGCGTGGTTTTGTTTTTTCTCGAAGAGAAAATGCAGATCGGAAGGTATCCTTCAAAAATAAACATCGTAACGTATTAGAGTGAAATATTTAAAAAATCCGTGGCTTATTATTTGATGAGACTATATGAGACCGCAGCACTAACTTCCTTTTCTTCAGCCGTTCCATCCATGGAATCTGTTATTGATATGAATCAATTCACTTGAAGCGGTCCCGGGTTCGATTCCCGGTGTGGGGTCAAAATGCGAAATGACCCACACACTTTAAACAACACTACTACTACCATTCAACTCGCTTATTTTATCTTATCAAAAAAATTTCTCTAATTTATAACTTTACCGTATTCTAATTGAGAATTTTTCGAGGATACGTCTCCGTGAGTTTGGACTCAGTTTCTCTCCTTCTAGAATAATCTTTAATTGACTTCGATTATTTCTGATTTAAATTTGAACCATTCGAGCTCGGACCCCATACAGATTGCCTCCATATGGGCGGACTTTTAATCATTTCCGGACAAGAAACTCCGCCTCTGACCCAAAAATCTCTCGTCTAGTAACCTACGTCATAGGCGGCTACAGGGTCTTCATAGATAATTTGAATAGAGACACCATTTTGTGGGGAATCCCTAAGATGGACACCAGTTATGTTCAACCTCTACTGCTCATCTTACTGAGGAGTAAGTCTAGAAGTGTTGAGGAGTGGTCGTTCTCTAAAATTTATCCGTGAGAGTATTTGAAAATGAGTATTTTGCACACTGACGGAACTGTAATTACCTTGAACAGTAACTAAACATCATAGAATTTGAATTATTTCCGATTTTTGGCTAAGTTACATCATATTGACTAATCATGTAAAGCAATTAGTTCCCTGGAACAGGGCAAAAAGACTTCCCGTGCAAAGGCGTGCACCTATGAAAAATCCCAAGGAAAAACTCCCTTGCCTACAGAGTCTTCCAAAACGGCAAGTAAAAATGTACTGGAGATAGATTTATTGGACAAAGCCTCCACCTGGATTGTGGAAAATTCCGGGTTCGTGTCTTGATCCTGTCAGGCTTCTTTCACGTCCGTGTTTCCATGGCAAATTACGTCGTCTGACAAGTCTTCTTCCGTAAATACTCAATTAGTTTTTCTTCAACCCAGATTACAAATTATTCATTCACTGTCGTATCATTATCAGCGCTGGATTGCGATGAAAAAAAATTGGCAGCATGAGAATAATATTTTTGGCTTTCCTTCGGGAGTGTAAATGTGAAGCGACATAATTGGAGGGGGTATTACCTAGTACTTATTAACTAAGTAACTGTTTGATCAACCAGGTTTACATTTATATTTTTAAAAGGCTTCCAACGACTTTTCGCTTTTTGAACAGGTTTGTGTGATGGAGACGTGTAATTCCTCCAATAAACCTGAATTTCGAAAGAAAACTATTTGAAGAACTTAATCTACCAATGAATATATCCTCTAAAAGAGGGATTCCGATTATTAATGCATTATAGCTTAAATTACATAAGTATGAAAATTTTAGAGAGACTGCAAAAGTGATGGGTATATTCAAAATAATTATTACTTTGCAATTGAAGCTGAAAACAATTTATTTAAAGAAGAAATATCTTATATTTTCAAGAATGAGCCAAATTCTCAGCAGAATGTATGTTTCTTTGGGGTTTCCAGATATAAAAATTAACTCTATTTAAAAAATCGTTATACCGCACAACCAATATGGTGGAGCATAATTCTCCAAAGTAATATCCTTCTCCTCATGGTTCCAAAGATTTGTAGAATTGCAGTAAATGCAGCAATTAAGGTCACGAAGTAATAATATTTAAATTATCATTTCTTGTCAGAATTAAGCTTTTCTTGTTTGAATGATCACAGATTTAGGGAAGAAGAACCAACATAGAGGGAATGAAAGGAAAGCCGTGCGAGGTAACTGCTAAGGTTAGAGACATTTTTAACCTAAATCATTTCTTGAGCCGTTTTTCCTTAGCAGCATTCAAGTCAACCCACAGGCGTTACGCCGATTATACCCGGCGATGAAACTAATTGATTCTTGAGAACGTTACGTACTGCACGGAGAAAGATTTCCCAGATGTTACGTAATGAACGGTCGGATTCAACGAAAGATAGCTGAGGATGGCTATATGTGCGATATGCAGAGTCATTCTCTTGGAGGATTCTCACCTACAAAGAATGCCAAGAAAGTGTGACATTTTCGCTCGTGACGGAGATCGCGCTGATTTTGAAATGAACATAATCGAGAGTATTCACCACCCTTTGTGTGGTAAGTCGATTCTCTCAATGCTTGGGAAATAGAGAGTGAAAAACGTTGCTGCTGTAAAACTCATCGCGTTGACAATTGATACCCGTGGAATGCTTGACATTGCGAGAGGAGAGATTTCAACGCGTGATTTTGCTTTTCTAAGAGTAGACCCTCGCTTTCCATGGGTTTGTTCCTTAGGAAATGCATCCTTTAACAACAATTTTTGTACTATGCGATTCAAATATTTAAAAAATTTTATTTGCGGAATATTTGTAATAAGCCTTTTTTCCTCCCATGTCTTCAATTTTTTATTCTCCTGGGCGAACAGGTAATAACTAACGTTTCATCAGTTCACTCAGATGGAAACTTAGAATTTCGGAATTTTTTTACAATAATGTTTTGGCTTCTTGTTTACGGAAGAGTTTTTGGCCATGGTAAGAAAATTGAAGGGGAGGTGAGCGAAATTTTACTACGCTGAAAATATTTTAATAACTGTCTCAGTGCTATTTTACTTTTCAACTAAATTAAATTTTATCAACGGAATTATTTGTTATAATTTTATGTAATGTAACTTTATGCATCTCCTGATTTCTTAAAAGGTTCATCTGATAACGCTACATACAATAATATCGATAAATAAGCTTTTCATCATTATTTTATTTTATATTGTAAATCGGTAGCCTTTTCAATGCCAGTTCAGTACTCATATGAACATCAAGTTCTATTAACCGGGTTTTCCACTGAATTTCCCACAATCAAATCAACCCTAAAAAAATAATACCAACGTTCACCAATCGAAATCAGTCATTTATATTGTCTAAATGGCATATGAATGTTTTCATTGGGTGATTTATATTAATAATTTAAGATTTTTCTAAGAGTCTTTGCGTGACCATAAACTTTCAAAATCCTTTTAATAATAAACTTAAAAACGTACAGCAACAGTTGCTTATCGCACCTTTCTCTCTCATATTCCTTTCCCGTTTAATTGCACTTCCTTGAAAGGAGGTAGAGGAGAAATCGCGCAATTCTATGTCTGATCGTCTTTAGGTCTCATTCCGATGTCTCCTCAGAAGTGCCAATCAGTTTTTTTGTCGTAGTTTCGATTTAGGTAATCACTTCTTGTCCGGGCGGGATGCGCGCGAATTTTCTTCCGCCATTATGTTTTTTTCCTAGAACGTTACTTTTTAGGAGAAGTCATTATGAATACCACGAACGTCCGCTTTTTTACGATTAGGGCGAAAGTATGTCGCACCACTCTTAGAATTGATATTTCCGGTGAAAACAGTGAGGCGTACATGTTTCGCTCTAATGAATTTCATTTTTCTATGAGACCGGAAGGATACTCAAGAAGAGGTTTTAAGTATGTGCATAAATCTTTCGCTATGACAGCATTTTTTCATTACTATGAAAAACCATTAAAATTTTTTTGGATGATTATTGAAGGGAAATTTAGTATTTGATTTCCATTGGGTATAGAAAGCGTTATGGGAAGACTTTAGTATATTCGGATTTCATTAGAATGAAGTATTAACTTTGCTATTTGAAAAATTACTCTACGAAGGGGATTTACATTTTCTAATTTGGAGAAGCTTATAATAATATGAATTATACATTTAGTCCACAGCTTTGGAAACAAAAGTGCGAAAGATAGGAAAAAATACCGCAAATACAACGAGGCGGATAGGTACTTATTCGTCATTTAGAATAAAAAGTATAGACGTATAAATTAAATTTTTTTAATTCTAAGGATTTTTACAAATTGAATAAAAATTTTTATTGCACGAAGAAGACAAAAATCACATAATTTTTCTATCTATTATGTAGACGTGCATAAATTTGAATTTCTCATATTAATTGTATTCGTTGCTTTATTTTTCAGAATTATTTCAATTTTAATGCCGAAGTTACTTAATAATGCATTTTTTACATTTTTTGTAAGTGGTACATCATCTGTAAATAAGAATGTTTTGGCACTACCAACATCATTGACCAAGTTTCCATAGTGAGACAGTTTTCTCAAACTTTCTTCTTTTCGTCAATTACTCCAAAAACGGGTTTGAAGCGTGGAATGCACCTCGTTGATTTATGATTGATACATCTCCCGCGACACTGAGTTACAGCTTCCTTTTATGCCGACATTTTCCTCACTTGGAAGAACGAGTTGACACTGGTATTTAAAAAAAAAAGCTGCAACGAGCAGTTTTTCCAGCGTCTATCCGTACCAAAGAGTACCTCTGCAAACAAGTTGGAAGCCTTCCCTTGTTTATTTTTTTCAATCCAGTTCTATTCTGAAGCTTCAGTGAGCGGCAGGGTTTTTTTAAAATAAATCAGCCCTAGGATTGCGTGACTAGTCTGAGGGGTATTAAAAGTGTATAGCTTGCAGATGCACAAGCTATACAATATGTGCATTTCGACAATTAAATGGAAACTAAGCAGGAATGGTATGCCAGCTAAAGATCTGGGTGGTCGATTAAGGGGATTTTTTTTACCAAAGGTAACAATGGAATAGTGAACTGGGTGTTTCATGGTTAGACATTTTTTAAACTATTTAAGATTCCTCTAAAGGCGTCTCTTTCTTCGCCTGAGCGTACGAAAGTTCATGTCTCTTTCGACGTCATAAATATTGTTGAATTCTTCCCAACGTGGAAACTGCTACGGTGGGGATTTAGTCTTTATTGTATTTCTTTTCGGTAACTAACCGTGTTAATTAATCATTCTTTTCGGATAAACTAGGTACTCTCCTAAGACCATCACAATTCGATGGGTCCTCTACGAAACTATTTACTCATAATTCTTCAATTCTTCGACAAGCGTGTTTACTTATCGGTTTCCGGTTATTAAAAGTTCTCGAAGGACATAAATATTTACTTAACAATTTATAAGTTAATTATCAAATCCTTGAAATCAAGCTACATAGAATCTCAGATACTTAGATAACCTTTGTAGATGTGAACACCGAAAGTTGGACATATTCTGAAATTTCTCTCGAATGAAACGTCGCGTATCAATAATCAGTGATGTTGAGTAATGCTTAACTTCTTGAATAGAAATAAAAAGGCCCTGTGGTTGATTGAAACAAATGATTGAGAGTTTTCACATAACGTTCCCATATTAACGCTTTTGAAAATTCCTACGATAAACATTAAAAAATGAAAAGAGATTTGAATTGGTAGGAAAAGAATTCTACTAAAGAAGTGCAAATAAAAATACTTAACTCAGTTCCAATCTTCAATCCGCCAAATTTCTATAAATTTTCGCTGATTAATGATATATTCCTGATTTTTAAAATTTTCTCAAAGTAAATGCATTTTACATAGCAAAATAAAAACAGGTTTCATTACCGAATTGACATTTCTCTCTCTGCTTTGAGGAAAATATGTATGTCACATATAAGGAAACTGTTCCGAGTGACTTGAAGTAATTATTATCGATCGCGTTTAATCAATTAAGTTATTTAAGGAATGCTGTAATTCTGCTATTATCCGTATTGACAGCCACATTTTAGTCGGAAAAACTTTATTAATATAGCAGTATTATTTCTCTTTTCACAAACATATTTGGAAGAATCAAATATTTTTTAAAAAGGAAAAAATATTCTGATTTTGAAATTTGGTTTGCTTTTATTTTAATTTAATATTTGTGATATTTTTCTTACATTTTGTATGATCTTGGAAGATTGCGACAGAGGTGAATAGTTGAGTCGTGGCAAAGGCATTCCTGGCAGACAAATATGGTGGACGCCTTAGCCGTAAACATGGCGGAATAAGTAGCTGTAAATTCGTGTGCTTATTAATCAGAAAAAAAGTACAAATATTTAACTATTCGCTATTTGAATTTTACTTAACAGAGTCCAATTCAATGCTCTTTCGATATTATTTACTTTTCAACGCTTCGATACATTCTATTTGAAAAACAATGAAAAAATTACCTTGTTTAGAGTGAATCGAGCAAGACTATGAAAGCGGTGAGCTGGGGATAAAACTTCTTAAACACGATTGCGTGATGATATTTTTCATATCTTAAACTAAGAAACGGAAGGTAGAAGAAAATTTTCTTACAATTCAGCAGCTTTCTTGATCCTGGTAGTTGAATACTATTCGGTCAAAATGAACTAGTATAGTTATAGTTATACTAGTTGTTGTTATGAAAAAAGAACTCTTGATGATTGTCGCCAACAAATATTTTATGTTGAGTGATCTAAAATTTGAAAATATCAGTTTGTGGATTCCAGCTTATTTTGCTGTAGATATTCCGCAGGCTTACTTAAATAATGTTACATTGAGATAATGAAAATCCTTGCATTTCAGATGCATCACATGATGTAATCCACAGAATATCACTAGTATTACTTATCTTTACAAATATTATTTAATTTGGTAAAGATCTTTTTGAATTTTATTTTTTATAAAATATTAAATTTGGTAATTAAGTTCAAGCATCAATGTTTCCACAATTGTTAAACTTGTAGAGGAAAACTCAACTGGGATAGATGGTACATAATGTTAACTATTTTTCCAATTTCTAATTTTTTTAGTTATCGTATCAGTTAGAAAAATTTTTTATAGCGTTTTCATAGGAAAAACTCCTTAGAAGAGTAAATAAAATATGCTAGAATTTGACACCCAATACGCTTGTCTCCGATTGTTTATTTTCACGTCGATATCATATTTAGGATACAGTGCAATCGGAACGAGAGTCAGAAAATGATTCAACTAAGAGGAAGTGACGTAGATACAATCCACTCCAAAGGATTACATCTATTTATGCACAACCATTAAGAATCCAGATAAAACAAAATATTTATTAGAAATAAACTTAAATTAATATCCAAAAAATGCGGATTGAAATCTCATGAAAGCTTTGACCGTACTTTAAAAATAGTCTTTTCGTATGTTTCAAGTAGTCCAAAATAACCTTCTCCATTTCAGTATGGATTTAGGAAGATTTAAACGTGAATTATTATTTAAAAAAGCTTGTAGCATTTATAAAAACACTACAGGTCACTCACTTCTACGAGGAGGATATCAAGACAAGGACATTAGAGAATTTTTGAGAAAAGAAAAAAAAACTGCAATTAACTAAAATTGTAATTCTAAGTCTATTCCTGACCAGAAAAAAAGTATTTGAGGATATTTTACAACGATGGTTTGCTTTATGAAACTTCTAAATATCCGTTCTCAATAACTTACAGCTAATTTATGTTATATGTTTGACATGAGTTTCAAAAAGATTCCTTTTATGCTTTATAAGCAACAATATCCTTCAAATCGGAGGAAACTGTTGCTTGGTTTATTTTAATTATCACATCAAATCAACGGAAAATCAACCTGAGTTTCGATAAATTTCTCAAGGAAAAATTTTTTCAAACATTCCTGTACTAGAATCAGGGTTTTACTATCCAATTAGAGATAATTATATTTTTATAAATCTGTCTTCGTCTCGGGTACGAAGTTATGCCTTTTGGGCTTATAAGAAAAATCTATTATTTTACAACAGGTGTCCGTAATTTCCTGGAGAATTAGGAATTAGCTTGACTCAATGAACTGCCTAAATAGTGCTTACAAGATGCTGACTCCAATCCATATACTGATAACTATACTAAGTATTATGCTAGTGTTTTCTTTTAGTGAACATCCCTTTTGCTTAACCTTACTCGATTAATTTAAATCCTAACAAATCATGTACATTTGATTGATGTATTAGCATAAGCTCGATAAATATTAAACGCAGCTAGGGATTTCATACATATGAATTGACTGCCTTCAACAATAATATGATCATTAATGAGGATTATTCATATGAAAGTTAAATTAATCACTCGCCAATGTAAAAGTCAGATAAATACTGCGCCTAGAAGTTAAGCAAAATCGTGAAAATCTTAATCAAACAATAGGATTTTTAAGATGAACGAAGTTTTAATTTTGAGGAAGTGACGCATATACTCTACTCAAATTGATTACATCTACTTCAGTATAAGCATGTCGAATGAAGAAAATACCTTGAAAATTAATTTAAATTAAATTTAAAAAATGAAACAAGAAATAGCATAAAATATTTTAAATTTTTAAAAAAATATGTGACTTTCCGCAACGACAATCATTTTGGAGGATATTATTTTACTTTACCCCGCGAAATTTACATGTCGACGCATTGCTGGCGTTGAAGTCGCTCGCAATGATGCAACTCGTGCACGTGCACTAATCCTCGGATATCGTAGAACATAAGGCAATCGACGATACTTTTATCAACAACCACAGCAACCAAGAACAAGTCACTAACGAAATCCGGCTTAGGATCCACCTACCGTGATTCATGGCGAAACATAGGCTCCGTACGAGTTCTGAGGAACCTTCCATCCAGGGGTCGCCGAAACCGACCCCTCTGGCGACTTCCACAGACCACTCCACACACTGGATGAAGACTTTCGCAGCGAAAACAAAGTAGGAAACGTTCTTCGGCGAAAAATAAATAAATCTCGGCCTCGTTTGCTCGCCGCGTAGCTGCTCTCGAGAATGACTGAGCTTAACTGAGCGCGCATAAGCAACTCCTGGTGCTCCCCCTTCTTGCCCCTTCTCCCGCCTTCTCTCACCCTCCAGAACCTTCTCAACCACTACAACGGCCTTGCCCTCTCCTCACTTCCTTCTGCCATTCCTCGTCCTCCACCGTGTATCCTTTCATCTCTTCACTTGCTCGAAGCACGTCCCTTACTACTCTCTCTCCTCCACATTCGGCTATGCTTCGCAGCGGGAAACTGTAACGGTTTCAGGGATTTCTGTACGTGTAACGAGTTCCCTGCATTTCTTTTAAGAATAGGTGAAAACGTCCAAGCAAAATGAGCTACTTACGTAGCAAGCGCTTTTCCGATTTCAGGGGGATGTTTTGCTTCTAAAAATAATTTTACCCACACCTACCTGTTAAGAGAGAAACTTTTCAGAAATGCTTTATTGTATTGTATGATGATTATTTTCTCTCGGTCTATTTTCGGAAACCTTCTCAGTCATACCCCAACGGATATTTTCTTGGCTTACTGCCGTTGATATTGAGTAGTAAATACTGAGTGGATCCGAATTATCCTCTCAAGTTTGCGTCTTTTAACATTTGATTATAAAATTAGTTTTGCCATTAAATTTGTTAGTTTAATTACATTTAATATCATTTTTTGTTTTTTAATTTTACACCTGAGCCGTTTTTCTGATTTTTCAACTACTCTCATATGAACTTTAACCAATACCAAATTACTAGCTAAATTTACCGAGATTAAGGTCTTAGATGGGGGAAGGATCTCGGTATTGAATTCCGGGCTCAGATATTGTTTACTTACGTATTACTACAAACCATATTACACAAATTAAAATTAAAAGCTAACGAATATCATGTAAAAGTATGGCATATACACTTTTATAGGATTTAAATAGTTTTTAGTTAAAAAAAAATTGATTTGTTTAGGAAAAGATATTCTTAATCGAAAAAAGAAATCCTTTTAATTCCTGTAAAGGAAACTTGGAATAAATATTTTCTATTAGCATAGTACTGTCGGTGAATTGGCGTCACGGGCTAGAAGTCATACAGGCCATGTAAAATATCTATTATTTAACTATATGCTCATTTTTTGAGAGAAAGATTTTTGATTAACGTAAGAGCCAATATAAAAATGACATATTAGGTAATGATATCATTATTGCTTAGATTTTTATCTACGACATTAAAATTTATGGACATTTCTGTTTAATAGATAATAAAATCCTCATAACACTCATAACATAACAAAAATAAGTGGTTATTAGCCGTTGCGATGGACTGGTTCATTAAATTTCAAATTTAAATTAATTCATCAATTTTACTCAAGAAGAACTTGACCTTACTATTTCTTACACGCACTTTCCTTATGATTACATGAATAATTCCTTTAACAATCAAATGTTAGTCATTAGGACAAATCTCAATCTAGGATTCATTAATACAGCGAATAATCCCTGCGCCCAGGGCAACATCCCGTGTCTCCTACAAGCTCTGGTTGCCAGATTGTAATATTGACTATGATTCACCTTACATCACTATATAAAATACTTGATCCTACCTTTCGGATTGTTTATAATTCCAAGCTAAAGTTATTATAATAACATTAACATAAAATCTCTTTTAAGAAGTTAACATTTTACTTATAGATCTATGAATTATGTAGATTATTATTATAATCTATTAAAATCTATCTATAATCATGTGATGGATCAAAAGTGGCATCTATATTGGAAAAGTATCTCTTCAGACATTTTTATCCGATTTTAGACGTCTTTGACGACTCCTCAAGAGTTTTCAAATTCCTTTAATCTGAGCTCCTCGTTTGCACGTTCTTTTTAGGTAATTGATGATCTTTTCGTTCCATCAGTCTTTTGTTTATTTGAATCAGACCAATCATTATAGAGGAATTTGAGCATGGAAAGCGAAACTTAAATGGGAGAAAATCTGGATTGGAAACTTTCTCGAAGGATTAATGCAAAATTAATTGAACTTTCTTGAAACTGTGTATAATTTATTGAATACATTAGTTTATTTTATCGCTATTTATTAATAGAGTTAGTAAATTCCTTACTGATTAACACCGGAGGAAAGTGTAAGTAAGAACCATCGATTAAGAAAGAAAAAATGGAACTCAAATTTGGAACTCAAATCAGAGTGGAATGATTTGTAATATAAATTGCGAAGGTAATTAAAGGCAGTGTGAAATATATCAGAAGGTTACAAAATTACTTTTTTTTGATACTATGGAATCTATTACGACAGGAAGCTGCTTAATTCTACATTTACTTCGTTGGAATAAAATGCGGAATCTTTATTTTGCAAAACACGTTTTAAGGGATGACGTTTTCAAGATTATCGTTCAAAATAGAAATATTTTATTAATACTTATGTTAAATAGATTTGAAGACCGTTTTACCAGCAGTATTAGATTTTACTGGAATCTCGCAACGTAATAAAATATCTATGAGCATTATGTAACTCAGGATGTGTCAAGAGTGTGCATAACGGAAGGTTCCTTATAGCCTCAGAGTATTCTAGTACATTCCATACATTTGTAGTTTAGCAAATTGCAGTTTTCAGCTGCTCTCGAAGTAGAGTGTCTAAGCTATTTATACATTGGAGCATCAAGTGAATGTAAGTCCATTTGACCTTGTGAATGAGGGAAATCCGGTAGCCATTCTGAACATTTACAACTCTCACATAATTTTCAGAACGCTACAGGTTTCACGACCAAAGATATCGAAAACACAATTTTGTATGATACTTAACCCCTTCTTATTCCGCCAGCATAATTTGCTTATTGTGGGAAATTTTCAGCTGGTGTAAACACTACAAATTTTGTGGTAATCCGAGGATAAAGTGCTCGTAGGCTAAATTTTCAATAAACGGCATGAAGGAAAGTAATAAACAACGTGAAGTGAATTATCACCGAAGAAGGTAGACTGCTGACTTAAATGACTTTGCAAATTCTACGAAAAAAATTACCAGCTTCAAATAAAGTTTCAAAGTGTGTCACTTTTTTCTCGGAATTCTAATATTTCTTTTTGTCTGGCCTTCGTAGTCAGTTTATTCGCCATTGCTCCTCCCGCTATTAATCTCTGTTCATCCCTTGTAATGTTTCCTTGCTTCATTGGCCACCTAATGATGAAACTCATGCGTCGAAACCTGACTGCGACTTTCTATAGTAGTTTACGAAATGATATTGAATTGAGGAGTAAAGTATACTCGGTGAAAACAAATGCATAATAATGCATATGCATAATCATTATTTTTTATCGACGCTCTTCACATTCTGTCTACATTTAGTTGCTTTATTTTCGCCATACTTTTTATTATGTGAAAGTAAGCAGCATATAAATTATTTTTACGATAACTATAACCTAAAATTTGATTAGTTCCTCGAAGGGCTTCGTTAGTTTTTTGGTATTATTTTCCGTAGCACATTCGCTTGAGGTGAAACCGGTCCCGGGTTCCATTCTCAGCGGGGTCCATATGCGATCTCAACTGTCGAAGCGATTTCAAGAATGTTGATATTCTTCTGTAACATCATTCTTTTCGTTTCACCCATTCCCCGTTTTTCTACTGCTTCATCGTTAACGATCAGGATCGGCCATCTTTCAAAGAGGGCCCAGGTGCAAATTCCCTTGCCCCCCTTCTACAGTTTCTCTGCCAGTGTAATAAGGAATTGTGAACCTCTCACGTGTGGTTGACAACTCTCCCCACCATTCTATGCGGTTGATATATTTTAGCATCGACTCAATAATATCCAACGTTTAACTTTCTTTTAACATGCGATAGAAGTTTGAACATTAAAAGCTGTAAATAAGCACAATATCGCGGATTTAGGTCAGCGTGGCTGGTGTCGGTACGAGGTACTTATGCTGGCTGCTAGGAAATCTGGGTCGGTAGCACGTATCGACTCCTGCCGTGTGGAGCTAGTAAGTATAGATATGATGTTTGAGATAGCAAAGTTTTTACAGATATCTTGTTTACCATCTACAAAATAAAAAGTTAAGCGGTCCCCTTAAACTGGGGGCCCGGATGCTAGGTATCCTCTTCTTGATCGGCCCTGACAACGATTCACAACCATGCAAAAATGCACTATACATAGGTTTCTATTATTTGCTTCCTCAGAACCAAATATTTGCTGTAAATAGTTTTATTGAGTAAAATGTCTCCCTCATCACTTGGACTAGTCTTTTTCTATTAACTCTAGAATGAAAAGAATTCACATATGAACCAACCAAGCCACGTCTTAAAACATAAACAAAGAATACGTTTGGTTATTTCCTTTACTGAATTGAATTCTCCCACGAACCATAGAATATAAGCTCAAATTTACATTGTAGAAGCTACGATAAGTAGGTAAAGAACTGGATCGCAGCAATGGCAGCAAAAATTACTTCGTCTAAGGTGTAGATGGCTTTATCCTGTCCATATGTTTTCATCGTGAGTCATAATTTTCAAAATTAATTTTTGTCCATGCATTTCACGATACTTGGATGTAAAATCTTATGTCACTTATTACCCAATCCGTTTAACCCTACGAAAAGAAAGTTGGCCTAAGTATCAGAAACTACTAGATATGGGGACTAAACCTCGCATTTTTCTGATTATGAAAAGTATGTTAAGGATAATATAAATATGTTCTTAAAGTAGTTCATTTCTATTTACGAAAGATATTTAACATATAAACTTATAAATAATAGATAATTATCGTTATCAATGCTGAATAGCCATTTCTATTTTTCCATGTATTCAATGAGCGTTTCATTTCTGTGACCCAGTCTTCAGGTCAGATAGATTTGCATTCTTGTCTACTCACTAATTCTAAGTCTAAGAAACAACACTATAAAGGTAAATTTTCCTTTCTTGAAATGAATTTCAGTTTGGACCTTAAGAAATATTCACGATGGGAAGGCCACCAACCCATTCATATGACAGGGCTGTTTTCAAAGCACCAAAACGTTGAGCATTAAAACGCCTCTGGACAACCCTTTTTGGTATGAAATTTTATTTTATTCCAATCTCAAGGGCACTTCTTCGCAAGGAATCCCTTGTCATTACTTGGTTTGAGACCACAACGTATCCAACAATGGAATGTTCTCCAGAGAATGACACGGAGAAAACATTTCCGACGCATTAAATAATGTCATCGTATATTCCACCTTCCCATAGTCACCATTCTTTCTTCAGTATTTGTTTTGGTTTCTTCGGACTCTCACGTTGCGAAGAGAGTTTGTTGTCAGCCTTCGGCATCCACGCTTTCTATGATTCAACTTGCGCAACTTGAAGTTCGGTATTTTTGTCTGGTTTCAAATGACAAGCTGTGCGGTCCATGAATGCTCTCACACATTCTGTATGTAAAACGTAAGTTTTCTGAATTCACCTAAATTTTCAACTCAGTGAATAGTTAAATGCCTTTGGTTATTTGTTATAAAGCATTTCTTGTTGGAAACAGATAGCAAACAGAGAACAAAACTCTTTTTATAGTTGTTCGGAGAGATTTTCGAGATATCGAAAAGAATCCTCAAAGTTCTACTGACTTATATTTTCATCGAATTTTTATCATTGTTTTCATAAGTGGAATGTTGGAAAACGTAAGTCCCGAATTCAGATACAACATATCTTCGATTTAAAAATGCATGCACATATTATTTCTTCAATATTTCATGTTCATTTAAGTTAATGAAACTACAGCAATGTTTCTTTTTTAAAATTTAGTCATCCTAGAGACTAGATATAACTTGTTTTATCTTTTTGACCAGCTTTAGACGGCATTTGTGACGAGCACACTCAATTCGTTTATTCATCGCATATCTTTAGAGTTTTCGATGGTGTGAGAAATTTCAGAGTTATGTTTGTCTTTAGCAAGAATTTCCTAATAGATACCTTTTGACGAATTCAAAATGAGGACCGAAAGGAACAACCCATACTCTTCAACATTAATTACAGCGTTGGCTATAATTAACCACAAGTGTCACATAACCAATTAGCCGGTTACGTATTACCATTGCTTTTAGCTCTGCATCCGATTAGATCAGGTAGGTTGCAGTTAAAAAAACAAAGATGCCATTGTTCATCGATACGGAAAATGGAACATGTGCTTTTAATTTTATTTGTGGACCACTTTTTGCAGCTTGGGTGTTTATTTGTAGCATTGCCACGGAAGTAAAAACCTAGAATTTACTTTATCATAGCGAGTAATTGATTCGCATTATTGTATAAATTTTAAAATTTTTTATCTTGATTATGTTTAATGAACTCCAAAGTAAATACATATAATTAATAGACTAGTTATCAAGAAAAGGGAATGTTTACACATGAACACTGTCCTTTCATCCTTAGAAGCTGGTTTATACAGAGAGTTTCTAGCTTTTATGGAAGATTCAAATAATTTCAGAAATCTTTGCAAAAAGGTATCATAATGGAATATAAGAGAAATTTGAACGCTTGCAAAGAATGGCAAATGTAAAATCGTTCACTATTCTTAGAAAATCACATTGCTGTTTTTTATGATTCAGCCAAAGACTTTTATGTATATTTTCACTTTCCTTCATTAATTAATACATAAATATATGGAAGATAGATATAGTTCGGAAGAGCATTTAGCTTGAAAGAAGTTTTACGCCACATCCGAAATAAGCGGGTATAGAGGATTTGCAAGGAGTTAAGCCTATTTTGATAGCATTGAAAGGATTGTCATAAATGCTGTATCTAATCCTCTTTAGATCCTCTAGAATATAGAAAAGAAACGGAAGATGAATTGAAATAAGGAAAATTATATTTTTAAGCGTCTAAAATATCAACCTTAAGGTAGCTTATTTGGTTTAAAGTAATATTTTTAGAACAGTTCCGTATGGACATTTTTTAGTCCTGTTTAAAATATACGTGGATGGCGGAAGGCTTTTCAGGGTTCTGTTCATTCTTTTTCTGTTATTTAGGACGATTTAAGTAGTTATTCGATAAATGTAAAAAAATCTCCAGAAACCATCAAGGAAAAAACTTAAGGCTTATGTACATTTCGCTCTCATTGAGAGCATCTTCAGAGCTTTCGGCAGAATAAAACTATGATGTGAACTGTACAGTTTTATCCTGTCGACAGTGTTACTTAAGTGTTTTTATTGATGGTTTTCGGAATGTTTTTTTACTTTTTACTATTATTACCGTCAGAGGCCTATGCCACTCTTTCATAATCATTTGATGTAAATGATAAAGCTAATTATATATATGCTTTTAAAAGTGATAACTATTGCGAAGTTTTAAATAAAAATTAGCCCTAGATGCTCCTTAAGGAATACAATTTTAAATTAACTGACTGTTATCACAATCAAAGGCAAAATGCTGAATCACTACAGACAAAAATCAGAAAAAAAGTGAACTAAGTTCTTGATATCAGTGAAAACCGCCATGGTAAAATCTTCAATTGAAAAAATGAATCAGTTGCTATTGAACTACGAATTATAAAATACATTCCAACCATAATTAATAGAATATACAAAAACTTTTGTGGTTGGTAATAGCTCTGTGATATTATTTAAGACTTTTTATATCGATACATCAGTTAAACTAGAATAAAAAGAACTTTTCCACAGTAAATTTACTATGGAAATTTACGAAGTTCTTT
>KZ308593.1:605800-619552 GCA_000376725.2 Ladona fulva
GTCAGAGTCACTTCAGGCGTACCCCAAGGCAGCGTAATCGGACCTTTACTCTTCCTCATTTATATCAATGACCTAAGCGATAAGATCGATAGCAATGTGAGGATATTTGCGGATGATTCGGTAATATATAGAGAAATATCAGTTGACGAAGATAGTGCTTCACTCTCAAACGACTTAGCTGATATACAAATGTAGTGCGAAAAATGGCAAGTAGAACTTAATGTAAATAAATGCTCTGTAGTAAATTTCTTTGAAAGGAAACGATTGCGTAAGAACCACCCGTACAAAATTAGTGGAACGAATTTAAATGTAGTCGACTCAGTAGAATAGCTTGGAATCACCCTTACCAATAATATGTGCTGGAGCACACATATTCAAAAGATATGCGGTAAAGCAACTAAAAAACTCGGTTTTATAAAGCGTATCGTAGGTAGGTGCGATGAAAAAGTTAGAGAGCGATGCTATTTCACGTTAGTTAGGCACCATCTGTAATATGCGGCGAGTATATGGGACCAAGTGGATGAAACGAACGCTCGCGAACTCAAGAAAGTGCAGCGTAAGGCGATACGTTTTGTTAAAAAGTGCTACGATAGAGAAGCAAGCGTAACGCAAATGCTCTCAGACGCAGGTTGGGAATCCTTGAAAGAAAGGAGATTATAAGCTAGGCTGCTATTGTTAGATAAATTCAGAGGAAATACATTTTCGGAAGACGTAATAGGTATTAAGCGACCCCCCTGCTACTTCGGCCGATCCGACAGTGAGCGAAAAATAAGAGAAATAGATGCGAGGACAAGTCGCTTTAGGGACTCATTTTTTCCGCGAACGATACGCGATAAAAATAAATTAAAGAGGCAATTCTATTCTTGTTGTTTACACCCCCTTCCACACGCCGGAAGGAGGCATGCAGGGTATTTATGTAGATGAAGATGAGATTTAAATGCTTTTCTATTGGAATCACTTATTTGGACATTAGCATAAATAACGCTGGCCTGCAAAAGTACACTTTCAAATATTGTTTTAAACATTTTTGTGACTATGTATTCTTTTCAGTTCTGGTTTCAAACATGACTCCTATTTTTTTCATCATGTAAGGTATTTAGATTGTTTTTTAATATTGTAGAATGAGATTTTTGTGAAATGAAGCTTTATGAAAACAAGATTTTGAAAAAAAAATATATTGTTAAATATTTTGGCAAATATAAGTATAACTAAAATCTACTTAAATATCGTCCAACGATAATTTAAGAATCACAGCATTTTATAGTAAGGCTGTGAGGTTTCGCAGACTATCTTTTCTCTTCTTTTGTTAAATTTCGTCATATCAACCTTCTGCGACTCGTCTCTCTGAAGCATCCCGCAGTAGTTTGCAATCGTATTCATATTCCCTCCACCATAATATCTTCTTTCCACTCATTTAATATCTGGGTGCAATCTTTCACCTTTTTCTTCACTTACTGCTCTAAGGTTTTCCGGAACATTAGAGCTTTGGAAAACAAGCTCCGAAGAGCCGTAGTTTCCAAGGAAACCAACCGTTGGGAAATCCCAACCAGCGGGGGTTAGGGTTCATCCTGGCTGCGCTTTGCAGGGTAATTACTTTAAATACGTATTTCGGCAACTACGTAGCCATCTTCAGTTCACTTCTCTGCAGATGGTCACGTAGTTCCAGAGAACCTTAACCCCCGCTGATTGAAATTTCTCAACGAATGGTTTGATTGCAAACTACGGATTTTTGGAGTTCGTTTTTCAAAACTCTGATGTATTATCACAGCCGTGTTCCTTTTCCTTGTTGGTATTTTTCCGGAATATTGTCCAGATATGAATTCAGAAAATGCATTCTCAAGCTCATCGACATCCCAATTTCTGATATTTGTTCATCATATTTCTGGCAATATATTATATTCTGGGTCATTCTTGATTCTAAGAAAGTTCTTTCATGAGACTTTCTTCATGAGGCCTTGTTTGATCTAGAGTGGAGGTAGTAAGACTGTAAAATTCACGGAGGAGGCCGTAACTTTGTGGAATTCCGACATTACTCCAAATTGTAAATAAAACTATGTTTTAAAAGGACAATACAAGTAACTTTTAGTTATCCACAAAAGGAGATCTTTTTGGGGATAAGTAAAAGTTACTTGTATTGTTTTTTTAAAACTTAGTTTTATTTAACATTTGGAGTGGTAAAATTTTGTTTGGATCGACTAAATAATCGTAAATAATATACTCAGTTAAGTTATTTATTTGTGGCCAATAATGTTTAACGCAAATTGTGTAGCGTTTTGGCTATTCTATTCACCAAAAACGGGAAATATTATCATAGCATCCTTGTTGGCCAAGAAGCGGAAGAGTTTCTTCATATTCCCACAAATAACTCAGTCAAAGTCTTTGTATCTTATTTTAGAAAGAGTCAAATTAAGGCATTCTTTGAGATGTGCAGAATGAGCAACTGTCAATGAGACTAACTTATTTCCATTGTGGAGCAAAACTTCCTGGAGGCTTTTGTTTTTGAAGAGTCGAAGTTAAAATTCTCTACTAACCTATGTATAGGCAACGTTGAAAATTATTAATTATTTTCCCGTATTTAGCATCAAAAACTATAAAATTCACATATTAGATGTAAAGCAATTTTACCGTGGAAGGCTAGTGTAATTGTTTCGTAGACTTAGACTGTTATTTTCTTGAGCTGACTCGTACGTGCTATTCATCTACATATACATTATAACACCCGCCAAGCCGTTTTTTGGCGTTTGGCAGAAAGTCATCATGGAACCTTTCCGGTTGATTTAAAAACATTTGTTAATCTACAGAGTTATTTGATCTTCTAATTTAGGAGAAAATATGAGTAGCTTGCACTATTGTACTTTAAAAGCAAAAAAAACATTTCCTAGTAATACATTGGCGCACGACTTTGCCATAAATTTGCAATGACTATCGGGATCGTGTATCAATTGGCGTTTTAGCTCGTTCACCCTGCCCCGCGATTATTTAATCTTTATGAGTTGCACATATGGGTGGATATTTAAGGGAGCTTGGGTTTTAATAATAGCAATAAATCTTTTTTCCGATGTTTCGGATCGAGGTAAAGTGCGATGGCCGAAGGCTAAGAGAGAGTACATTATTTACGAGGATAGCTGCAATCCCCTTCCAGTGGTATGAGAATAGTGACTATGAAAGTTTACCTTCCAGTGGCTTCTATTAATATTCTATCGAATGCACCTCTTTCCTTGTTGGACTGGGATTGTGAGGATATATGCGCAGAGTCGCTGGTTTCAAATTAGTTGCTAATGACCCGCAGTATTCGATCGATTTGCTGTTATTTAAGAAAATCATGTGAGCCTCCGTTGGGCGACGATTGATTTTCTCATGAAAAAGACCTTTTCTGAGTTCATTATAGAATAAGTGAATGTTTAGAACTGTGATCGACCGTTTGGTTGTTCATTTATTTATGAAAGGACGTCAGGGATTTTATCGTAGGGTAAACTGCTGAGTGACGTCAAACATACCATTTTCCTGATCGTTAATAACATATTTCATGATAGCTACATATACATATGCTCGTATTTATTTAGGCCTTACTAAGTCACCTTTTATTTCAAAAGTGTCAATGTGGTGAAGTTCATTGAGCGTCATTCATATGGCTTTCATTGCAATGCAATTTTAGTGCATTGTGAGTGAAACTGCGACATTGATTTCCTTGCTGCTGTACTTTGACGAATAAAACTTGTTTAGTTTGTGTTTAGGTAGAGGTTTGAGATAACTTGATATCTGATTTGATTTTGTTTCAGTCGTGTTCATATGTTTGAGAATATGAAAGTTATTGAGGCTGGAGCGATGCTTAATAATGAAATTCATTTTGGACACTCCTTATTAAATGATACGAAAAGTTACGTTACCTGGAAGTGAATGGTATAAGTAAATACCTCTACCCGGGCACTCGCCATGAAAAGTGTTGTTCATTGACTCATTGAGCTGCTCTTACGCAGACTTCTTCTGCTTATGGCACTTTAGCACTTACATTAGATCAAACCAACGCTCTCTCATAGTCTGGGCGGACCCATAGAGAGGATCTGCAGTACCAACCATATCCCATGATAAGGAGCCCATTTCCAAAAATAATAACTTTTTATTTACCAAATAACACATCCGTAAGAAATTTCGTTGCGTCAAATATATAAACAACTACTTACCACATGGGCTATATTTCGCACCTGATCCCTCTGATGGATGGCCGGCCCTGTTTATAATCATCTAATTCCCTCTGCAAACCTTTCTACCGCTAAAGATGGAGGAGATAAGTAACCAACCTTCTATCGAGCTGATAAATACAAAGACCTTATTTTAATACATATCCAGGACGCTACGTCTTATTTGATGGACTCTAGTCAACTCGTGGAACCTACGAACCTATGCTGTGGGATTCGAACAGGTTGAAGTCATTTTACTTTATTTGTTTTGCTTTTTATTTCTGTAATTTTTGCTTCATTGCAGAGAAATCCTCTAATAGTTCCACATCTATTTATCAAAAAGCCAAGTATTCGTAAAATATCAAATTTAAGCAATCAGTAAGACGAACTTTTTGCACTTAGGTGGGACTTGGTTGTCTTGAGGATATGGATAACGGTACTTGATACCGTAGAAACTATGATAAATTACTCTAGTACATCTCCAGTGTATTTTACAAATGATGGAAAGAAGTAGTTCATGTGGTGTAAAAAATTCTTATCTCTTTGTTTGAATTTAATTAATTATTCTCTTTTTATGTAATTCTATTTTCAGTTGATTATTGTGGGAGTTGGCAATTTAAATTTCAAGTCGCAACTTTTGTCTCCGAAATAGCATATTTTCCACTCACACAAGATACGGTTTTTCGTAGTAGTGCGGCTAAATGTCCACGATTCCAGATAATGACTTCATTACGTTGAAATTTTCATCACCATAGATGAATCTTTTATCACCGACTGAGAAAATGACAGAATTAAAAACAATCCCTCTAAAATCTTGATTTCCCCTCTTATTTAGCAAAAATCAAGATGATTATTTTTTCAGGACAAGCAATTCTTGGCAGAGAGTGGGCATCCTTTTCGAATTTCTTTGAATGCGATTCAGATGCGTGTCTTTTGATTCTTTGAATGACGAATATTAAAATTTACATTTCTAGAGGGAAGGTCAAGTACCTTTAGGCACGCTCAAGGAAATGCGAGCAGCAATATATCTTGATCGTATAAAATTAGCATTGTAATTATTAGTACTTAGGCGTAAGAGTTATACTTTCATTGTTTCTTAAAGACAAATTCACAACGTTTTCCACCTGTGAGTGGGGGAAAAACAATGGATCTGGGGAAAATGTATTTTAAATTTGTTTTCTTGAAAATACGACATAATATAAAGTGATTTACGTCCTAAAGTTTCTTCGAAATGGAGAGATTATCTTATACACGATACACTAGAATTGATCTTCTTTTAAGAAATTTAAGAGTGTACGTATATTAAAAGAATTTATGTCATGTTAATCTCTTTAAATTCTTGATATCTTTCTAAATCGAGAGTAATTCTCAAAAATATAGGGACGAAAGGCTTTTGATGTGAGAAGGTAGAAGATGTTTCATGGAAACGAAGTCTTTAACATCTCATTTTCTTATAAGCCTTGACTTCACAAATAAAGAAAACAATTACAGTACTTAAATTCGCACATGAGGTCATGAAAAAAAAGTTCCTTTAACCCATGAAAGGGAAAAAATTTTGAATAAAATTTCACTAAATTTCTCAACTTCATCTTGACAGACAGAATAATTGCATATTTTGGGAGCATTCAAAAGGATGGATATGACGTCCGGAGAAAGTGATAAGTATTAAAAATCATTCCTGGATACGAGTATTACTCGTATGTACTAAACAAGATGGTGAAATTTAGTAGCTCTCATTCAGTATTTAGAGGGCTTCAAATCAAATGGATAAAGTTATTGAAATTAGATGTCTTAAATAAGTGGATGAGATGCGGAAAATAATTCAAATATGATCGAAGTGGCGGAATAGTTTCATGCATAACTCATCCCTTGTTCCTTGTCGAATAAAATAGAACAATCACATTATTACTTTCGTAAAATTTTTAAACGAGTTCATTCGACACTGGAATTGAATTCGCCGAATATATATATTTTTATTCATTGTGGCTTAATAAAAATCAAGGTTATAAAAGAGGAATTAGTTTTATCCAAACGATAAGCGTTTGTGCTCTTTCGGAATGAAGGTCAAATTTGGTTTTTCATTCATCCTGCTCACAAGACAAAGATGATCTCATTCGCTATATTAAACGGGCTTACAGATCAGACATTGGGCCCTACAGCAAACCAGAGCTTTGACAGTGCCTTCGTGGTCTCCTCCTTGCTCACGTATATTCATTGGAAAGGAAGTATAATCTTCAGTAGATAAAAAAGCGCTGAAAAAGAAGCGAATACGGGTTCCCCTTCTTGCGCTTAAAGGAAACAAGGATATGGAATAGCTTTACACTATTGCAGTACGGCTCTAAATCCAAAGAGGAACAGAAGCGAAAAATATCGATGTGACTGGCACACGAACTTCCTCTTCCTAGGCAAGTATTCTAACCACCTAAATTTAGTCAGTGATTTCAGAGCATATACCATGCGAGGTTCATTGTTTAGAATACCTGCTCGAAAAGTGGAAACCTTGGTTTGAGTCCCATTCGTGACGTTTTTGCTTCTGTTTCTCCTTGAATTTTTAAGCTGCACATCAATGATGCAAATTACTACCTTACCCTTATTCGCTGCACCATTCCATTGGGAGGATTTCCTCTTGCATCGCTTTGTATGTTACCTGCCTGGATGAGGTTGGTGGTGCCACTATGCGCGACTTGCCTTGCACACAAAGCATCCAGTAGAATTGACTCGGTTGCCTCTAGTGGGGGACTTGTGTTCAAGTCCGTCATTTCGCTTCTTTTCTCCTTGGAAAATGTGCCTAAGTGCGTTAATGTGGGGACTAAGTAACCGCATCATGAAACCTTCGTGTTATCTCGTTGCGTAATTTATGGATCAGCTCATCTACTTATATGCCTTAGTTTTATGGCTCAAGTTTTACGACCTAGAGTATCGTCAGCTGTATCTGAAAAATACATTCCGCGATTCATTAAGAAATGGTAAAGTGACTACAAATTTGAGAAAATTAGGATGTTATCGCATTCAAGAAACGTGTTCGCAAGATGTATATTTTCAATATGATTGATTAAACTTAATTTAAAATGTTCATGAGAACTTGAGAATAATGAGAAATTATTCAGTTAAAGAAAACTGTTCCTAAATGGGATAAAATGTAAGTCTGATGGCACATCAACGAAAATATTTATTATTTATTATTTATTTATTTATAATTAAGCAAATATACACTTAATTCATTAAACATTTTCTAGCCACGCGTTTTATACACTCCATAATAAAAAGAGGCTATCTAATATCAGTTTTTGAGGTAATTTTGTATATTTTATTGATTATTGAATTAATTCTTAAGGATATAATGGTTATAGCGCGTTAGTTTGCGTGTTCACATACTCATCACTCCAGCATGACATGCATTACTTAATTCTCCCCACAAATTTGTTCCCATTCTATTTGCTATTATATGATTAACTTACAGAGGGGATTAACAAACAATATTATAATGATGGATGATTATTGACAATTATGTTGCTTGATTCCGTTGTAAAGAATATTCTTTGCTGGACCACTCAAATTCTCAAATTCAGATAATTGCATTTTCAAGCTGTTATGCTGAAGGTTTTCGGGGATGCAGTGTTGGTCACTTCGGCTGACGACGTTTCGCCAACGATACTGTTGGCTTCCTCAAGTCGGAAGTCTTTCGACCGAGCTGTTATGTTTAACTTTCCTAAGATGTAATAGCGTAATTCGCAATAATTGGTATTCTTCTATTATTATTTTAATTTTTCAGTTTCTAAGAAGCTGAAAATTTAAAATAATAATAGAAGATTATTTTTCGTTCGTTCGATTTTAAATTAACTTTTGAGAATTCGTTTGCACTTTCGTGAATGGGTGTTGGAAAACAAACTTAGTCTCTTAATATTTCATATATTTTATTTAGATAAAAGAGGACTTACAAAAGTTAGTGTGTGTGTGAAAAAAATCCGAATTAGTAGGTGAAAATGTATAGATATACTTGTACCATACAGAAAAAGCGTCCATATCTCCCTGTTAATATGGACGTATCTTCCGAATTTTTAATTCTTCTGCTGGTGCTTAATCGAAAACATCCCAGTATCATAAGGTCTGCAGATGCAACTTTCCGTATCATGCGAAGTATGTTCCCGGCGTTGCGACGAAATTCATGAGTGAGTGGATATTTTAGTGTTTGGATAGAGGATGAGTAAGGATCTCGTTCTTTTACCAGGGAAGTCACGCATGAGTGCGCATGTGCAAGGAAATGTACCGGAGGGAATTTCAAGGAAAGTTCTGGAATTTTAAAAATGTTTATGTAAGCTTTGGAAGAGAAGACAAGTATAGAGGATGGGTTTCCAGGGGGAGATGGGTATTTTGTTACGTCACTGAGTAGGGCAAGGTATGCTTCGTCAATGAAATAACTGTAGAGGTAAAGGGTCAACTCTCAGTAAAGAGATGGATAACTAAAGGATTGGTACCAAAGAATGGGAATGCCCGGTCTACTCGACCTACTGGTCGAATTAACTACGGCTTGAAATAAGGTCAACAAATACCATTCTCGTATTTTTGGGGCTCCGTGCCTTTCATCAGTTTCGTTGTCTGCTTACATTCCAGCAATGTAAATCAGGTATGTAAGCATAAAAGCAATACATTGGTAGGACAATTTATCAATTTAACCTAGAATTAATGAATGAGTGAATTAGCGAGGTCTAATTGCAAACATTTTCTTCGATCACAGGAAGGTAGAATTAGAACGGAAATGAGTAATGACTCAATAACGGAGAGGAAGATTTACCTCTGTCATTGGGTTATATATTTCCTATATTTAAATAACGTGTTATAATTAGCAAAATGCTGTTTTATCTCAATAGATCAGTTGCTTTGCGGTTGATGATTTGCGGTTAGCTGTGGTTTCTTGGGTTTATCTTTACTGTCATGATCATTTCTGGCTGCTTAAGCTTATCAGTAATTTTATTTTCCTGAATTTCCCCTAGTTTATTCGGCTCTATATTTTTGGCTCTCATAACATAAATTGTTGGAAATGGACTGATATGTTGCTTCTGCGGAATTAGCAGTTTAGCTCGGATACTTTTTTATCTTAAAGTGATAGTTTTATGGGAGGCAACATCAGCATATTTCTCATTCGGAGGAATTACCAAAGCGATATTTGTCTTTAGAAACCTCAAAATGGTAGAGAATAGCATTCTACTATTACATAAAAAGAATTTTTATCATTTGCCGTATTTTTTCATTCAATAATGGAAGATGTTAGAGGTGTTATAAAGAGCGTAAGCGTTTGGTTTACTGGTGATTTTAAAGACGGTAGCCAGAAAAGAAGAAAAACAAATATGTTAGTTACGTTATTTTTCTGGGTGAGGAGAACATGTCGTCTCGCTTCATCGGTTTCAGTTATTTCTAAAATTTCGCCTTTCCTAAAGTAAGCGGAATTTCGTTACATGAAGAACGTTTAAAAGCATCTATTTAAGTTCTTTTTGAGAAAACTTTTTGAAAAATACTCTTCTTCGCCTCCACAATGACGTCGTTATCCAAGATTTTTTCTTCTCATCTCATATGCTAAAATTATGCAGATGTTAACCGAGTCTCTACTGCTTTTGGTAAAGAGTTTAAATGTTAATTAACGCATGTATGTAAGACAAAACCGCCGCCCAAGCGGAGAGTCAAATAAGTGCTTAACCGACTCCCACGTCAAATTCTTAGTTCCGCGAAACTTCCGACGCGCAGTTCCCTTATTATTTTTCAAATTATTTCGCAAAATTTCGAAACTCAAGATCAGCAAACTTTCACACTCATGAACTTTCATCGGAGGAGGGAAGGAAGGATTTTGAAATGTTCGAGTGCAAAATGATTGCCAAGTTTTAAATACATCTGAAACCCGGCGATCGGGATTTATTTTATAACTGTTCGGGCTGGAAGCCCTGCTTGATCTTTCTTCTTTCTTGTATTACTTGGATGAGGAGAAATACTGGTATCTTGAAAAAAGAGATAATTTAGAAATAAGACCATAAGAAAGAAAATAACGGATAATAGGGGTTGAGAATAATTATATATTGCTATAGAACTTGACGGGTGGGCAAGGAGTAAGGAAAGGATGTTGAAATATGAAAAGGAAAGGAAAAATAAGAGTGAGAAGGAGTGAAGTCAGAGAAATTACGAAGGAATGGAATGAGCACGAGGAAAGAAAAATTTGTATAAGGAATCTGAAGGTCTTGCCGATAATTTTAGATCGGAATGAGAAAGAAGAGAGGATAGATGTTAAAATGAAGCAAAAATTCTTTTGATGGATGCTGGAAAATGGATAAAAGTAATAGATACTTTATTAATTATTAAGAAACCATTAAGAGGTTGGATGATTGAATTTTCCAAGGAACATATTCTTTTTGCATCGATTATTTCGTCATTTAAAGATGAAGTTGTCGTAAAGGGTGGAAATAATCATGTAAGCAATACAAATAAAACAGATTATTGTAGAGGTTAGACTAGCCAAGACCGTAAAGGAAAAAGTTGAGAATAGAAGAACCATATGAGCGAGGAACAAAAAACTAAGGGTAGTGAAACTAAGAACTCTTGAAAACTTGAGGCAAAGAGAGAAACTGGTCGTCAGCAACGGGTGGTGGTATGAAAGTCAAAATGGAGAGAAACGCTTTCAAATACTAAATGTTAGACACTTGAGGGTGTATTGAAATGGGTAAGGAGGAGGTAGAGATAAGAAAGGAGATAATTGGAGAAGAGATCTGGAGAGAGCTGAAAAGTTCCGGAATAGGAGGGAGAGACAGTGGAGAGGAGAAACGAAGTTGTTCCCTCGTCGAATGCGTGCCTGTGATCACGTACGCACACCTCTCCTCTACCCTCCGGTCACCGAATTCGGCCCCCTCTCCTTAGCCCGCTCGAGTCAGTCCCCTTTGCCGTTCGCTTCATTCTAGACTCCGAGAAACCTTCAACGTGGTGCGGGCGCGACCACCGACCTTCGAAGGGGAACAGGTCCTCCGAGTGACGCACATCCAGGCTGCGAATCCTGCGTGCGGAGGGTGAGGGAATCGCGAAAATGCTCAGGTGGCGGAGACTCAAACGGCGGTGTGGAATCTGGAGATTTTAACGGGGAACTCAAGCGTTTCCTTTCCGTACATGATGATCACAAAGAGGCCGAGGATCGAGAATATTTGTTCCAGTGAAAGGAGTCTATTATAAGAGGCTCGAAATAGAGACTTGAACGAAGGGGGGTATCGGAAACCCACTCACCCCGTTATCGGTGTCCGCCCCGCCCTTGTATATTTCCAAGAAGAGGTCTAAACTGGAAAGTATTTCTACCTCTCGTTGTGAGATGTCTTATTACCTGGTCGTCGCGTCCGATTTTCCGGTTTCATAATTGTGTTTTAGGAGAGTGTGTCATTTATGTTTCAAATCAGGGGAGTTCTTGGTATTCCAAAATTTCACGTATAACGGAAGTCATTAATAAATATTGATTACGCTGGCAAAAGGGAGTATTTGGAATTAGAGGTTGCAAATGTTTTTTTTCCTCTGATTGTGAAATTCAATGAATTATGATTGCATAGTTGAGGAACAGTTTGAACCACACGCGTTTTCTCGGAATGATGTCTGGCAGTCGCTTGTAATTATGCTTGACCTTAATAAACATTTTCCATCGTCCATATTTGAAACTTAGTTAAGTCAAACATATTTTTAAATTCTTCGTAATTTAAATTGGATTTAAGTCTATTCCTATGAAATAATCCGAAGTTGTGCTTTTAGCTTGCTGTAGTAATATTGTTAAAGCTACTTCGACGGCTGAGGTAATTTCGCAATTTGGCCCCCACTGGGAATGAAACCCAGGTCCGCCTTCTCCAAAGTCAAACTCGTTATCCACTTGGCTATCCTCCTTGGTTACCTTCATCCTCCTTGGTTACCTCCATCCTCCTTGGTTACCTCCATCCTCCTTGGTTACCTCCATCCTCCTTGGTTACCTCCATCCTCCTTGGTTACCTCCAATGATTTAAGCAATGTCACAGGTATAACTGTTTCATGGCTACATAATTCTGGTGAAATCTGGTTGTAAATACCGGTGTTAAAAGGAATGACCGCTGTATTCCTTAAGACATTTTTAGCTCATTACTCACCACAAAATTTATTTGAGATATAGATTTTGTCTTTTGAAATTTAGAGGTTAACTGCCTATGGAACTGGAACTTAAACTTTAATGACAATTAGTTTTTTAAGTGTACCATATTTTTGCATTCCCTGTAAAATCTCTAATTGTGACAAGTAACACAGTCTATTAAACAAAATCGAAATATAGATAGATGCGAATCAAGAATATTAATGCATGCCAGTATGAACTATATATATTCACAAATTAAAAAATTATATTGATTACATTACATGGATGTAAACTGTTAATGAATGCAATCATAACTCAAGAATATTTCGATATATTTTCCTTAGACTTTACTCGGACATCGAGTTTTCCTCTACTTCGGAAACAAGGAGTACAGTTTTCCATTTTCTTTGAATACAGACATTCCTGATAGGGAAGCCATCTAATCTTTTGAATTTGAAATTGTGCTTTGGAGGGAGAGAAATAAATGAGTGACCTATATTTCACATTCACGACGGCCATTTTGAGATTCCAAAGTCACAAAATGTTCGTCAAAGATGTAGGGAGAATTTTTCTTTCATCACTCATGATATCCACGTTGTATGTTATGATCGAAGTATATAACCTGAATCAGTTTTTCATACTCCAATTGCTTAATCACTGAATTTGGATACCCACTGTATTTCCTTCCATACTTCAGAATAGTTTTACGATTTTTGATGTTTTCTACCCCATAGAGAATTAATTTAGTTCTATAATTACATTTTAATTAAAGCTAAAGCTCGTTTAAGAATTTCTCAAAGCTACTAGAAAATATAAGGAGATTATAAGCAGTACAGAATTTTTTCTGTAATTACTCTTGAATAAAGTAGCTTTAATATCAAAGTTCTCCTTGACAAATAACTACATTTAAGGCTTAAATTAGGTTTTGGAATTCTATTTATAAATTTATTTATTCGATTTAAAATTTCTCAAATTCTTTGAGTTCTCGTTTCTTGATTATATCAACTTTTGTCTAAGCTGACTGGTCCCTTCCTTTGATAGAAGTTACTTTATTTATAATTATAATATTTTTATTAATATATTACTATTTTGTGGTGTTTTTCAGGCATTTAAATATTCAATTCGAAGGTTTAATTTGTCTGGAAATATTCCAAATTTTCTGGTTCAAAGCATTTCTGTTTGTAATGATACTCATTCAAAAATGATATATCATGATAGATAGCGTGACCAATCTGCATTGATCTGCTCTTGTTATTCTTTGGATTGAAGTTCGTAGTTTGTTTAGATCTTGCACTTACTCGAAATAGCAAAGTTTTCAGTAGTTTTCGGTAAGATTTAGACCGTGATATCTGGATAATTGATCAATAATGCAACATTTTTCCACCTTCAAGTTTGGAGCGAGGTTTGAGTTGAATAATTTCAAGTTTACGGAATAATTTTTGTCTCGTTACTTCTTAGTTTGAA
>KZ308594.1:0-80038 GCA_000376725.2 Ladona fulva
AAATAATACATAATAAAACTTCAGCTAAAATGCATAGTTGAATCATTGTAAAAGTAGGACTGTAGTCCAGTCCAGGGGTCTGGACACATTCCACCACCTCTCCGTCCCTGGACTATGTGATTAAGAGACCAAGGAGGTAAGGTACCACCAGATCATTGTCACGGTCGATCTGCTGGGTCCCCGTTACACATCCCCAGCATAGGTTCCCATGTCTCCCTGGCTGCTGCCGCTCCCCTAGCTGGGGCCTTCTCGGAGGAGGACTTACTCCTGTATCAGATTGGTATGTTTTATGGTATGGGAGCAGCAAAGGCCTATGCTGAGGTGGCGGACATCGATGAGGACGTAGCAGAAGAAGAGGTCAGGGAGTGGATAGCAGACTTCAACTCAGGTGGCGGCTATGCCCAGGGTGACAAAATTCTCTAATTGTATCTGTGTGATCATTATTCCCCCAGCCCAGGTGAACAGGATGTTCGATCGCATCACTGAGCTGACAGCTAAGCAAGAGAAGGGAGCCATCCTCATTGTGAGTGATTATGTTTCGGGGTGGAGCCCCTCTGGTGACAGGACTCATTGGGAGAAGCACTATAACTATGTAGTCCTCACCGCTAAGGACCCCAAGAGCATGGTCGCCGTCATCAACAAGAGAGGCATGTTCAGCATCAGGCCCCTACCGAGGGGGCTGTTCCAACAATGGACGGGCTTGTTGGACTCCATAATGAACGTACACATTAGCCAGTACTGCATCCACAGAGGTAAGATCCTGGGGTACCTCAAGGGAGGCAAGGCCTACTGCAGGCCTAATTGTTGATGCACTGCAGGGCCTGGAACTGGAGGTTCCTGCCTCTGACCCAAGAGCCCAGGCGGCAACTGATGCGCACTTTGACACAAAAGCAAATGTCTGGACGTCATCAAGACCCTGTACAGCAGCATCAAGCTCATCTTCTTGAACAGACTGTACTGCGAGGACTCTGAGATCATGTATGACATGAAGGTGCTGTGACAGGGAAGTTACAGGAGGTACTCTGACATTACGTCACAAATTTACACCATCCTGGGCAGCTACAGGAGTGCATCTGAGAAGGGGTCCGACCCGATTGAGTGTTACACACTAGCAGTCTTCAAGTGCCTGGACCTGATCCATCAGATAGCAGGTGGCGCACTTAGCGCTGGCACCGACCCATTTGCCATCATTAACGCAGCAGCATTTGCCCCCAGGGTGCATAACAGGGTGGCTCACCAAGGAAGATCAGGACCCAACCACAAGATACGTCTCCACATTGTGCAGTCTGAACCTAGCTTGGAGGTAGGAGAGAGAAGATGTTGCTGAGTACCGGCAAGCCACCCGAGAGCAGTAGGGGTCATGAGACCCACAAGTCTCATCACACGGCTGATGAAGGACGCAATGAAGAAGTATGCCAAGTCACAAGTGTTTCATGGCGCATTCAACATATCATCTGATGAGGGCATCAAAGAGACAAAGCTTAAGGCACTCCGATACTGTAAGTGGGACGCAGCAGTGCTGGAGGTCAAGTCAGGGTGCACACCTGAGTCGGTCGTTCAGTCATTGGTGGACAGGGCCTACAAGGACGACATGCTGACCGCCCTGCTGAGACCCAGGGAAAAAACAGATGTTAGATTCGGCCCTTTCGCGAGCAGCCAGAAAGCAGAGGACGTAGAGGAGGAAATTACACTGCAAGACCTCGTCGAGGAGGAGCCTGAAATCGCCGCTAACGTTTTCCAAGATCTTAGTCTTGAGGACAACCCTTGAACCGCTGGAAGATTCATGCCAAAAATTCCTGAACTGGGTGCACTCTGGCGATCCTGCAGATACAGTCAGCCTTCCAGAATTGAACCACTCCTCCACGATCTCAACTACCTCAGAGGCAATCAGCAATAGTGACGACGGGACACCGAAACCAGATCCAGAACAACTACTGGCAGGAGGCTCCGACGGACTTCTGGCACTACCCACCGGACATCTAGAACAACCGGAAAAACCCCGGAAACCACCAGAACTACTGCATCCCATCCTCCCCTTTCCCTACCAGGATAGCAACCTTCGACTTAGCCTTCCGTGCGGCCTACTTACCCAAACCAACTTCTGTTCCACCAGTCTTCCATACATCACAAACTTCGCCACAGCTTCAAGAAGAATTGGACCGTCTATTAATACAGGGTGTCATCAAAGAGACTAGGCCAAAGTACACATTCCGAGTCCAAACCATCCCAAAATCTGGAGGTCAGCGGTTCATAATGGACCTATCGGACTGGACAGAGCATTATCATATACCCTTCTTCTCCCTCAAAACAGTTGTGGAAGTTCTATGAACAATCCCTAGAAACGCAGCCCTTAGCAAGCTTGACCTACAGGACACTTTCTACCAGATTCCCATACAACCACAGTACACGGATCTGTATGGAATCTTCACAGGAGGAAAGTATTTTACAATGCAACGACTACCCATGGGACATATACTTGCTCCTGCAACCATGCAATGACTTGCCAAGGCAATGGAACATAAATCAGGCTACCATTCAACCTACTCATGATACGACACAGGACATAGCAGATTTTATCACAACGGACCTCGGGATCACAATCAACAAAGACAAGAGCCAGCTACAGCCATGCACCAGAATCCAGTATCTGGGCACAATCATCGATACAACGGACTTATCGGTTCAACTCACACTGGGCTCCATCATGAGAATACATCATCTACTAGCAGTCGTGATAAAATCTGCTGGTGTTTGCAGGCAACAAGCTTGGCCAGAACACGCAGGACATCGTCCCCCGATGTGACTGCTAGCTGGGACGCGATGTTCCATCCATGTTGTCCCATACTGCCAGGATACGCATTCGTGCATAGATCACTTGCTTGGTCTTGATCGGTAAGGTTGTTCAGTCCGTGGCAATTTCCAGGAGAGTGGTGGCCTCGTGTCTGTCACTGGGTTTTAATCACATTTGATTAATAAATCCTCTGAGCTAGAATGCGAGTTGTAAGGCCTCTGTGTCGGTTGGTAATGGGTCCAGATGCAGGTCCAGGGCTAGATCTGCACAGGTGTGTGGTGGTGTTGCAGTTGATGCTCCTGGGACGACTCTGAGTCTTCTGCCAGTAGTTGTTCTAGATTTAATTTCCTCCTCCACGTCTTCTGCTGTCTGGCTGCTCGCAAAAGGGCTGAATAAATGTCGTCGGTTGCGAGATCCGAATAGGTCGTTACTGGACTGAGCTGTTCACAGAAAAGAAAAGCCTGCACCTGCCCAACACCACCATACAAGTCTACGCAGATGCCACGCCATGGCAAATGGCCTTCATTTGCAACCAGCTCGAAATGAGAGAAATTATCCAGTTCCCGACTCAACTGCCCATCTACGAGGCCGAAGGACATGCTCACCGCAGCCATAGCAGTTGCCACCAGCGTGGTCATCCCAGTACATCTTATAGCTTACACTGATAATATGTCTATTTTGTACACCCTCAGGAAGGGTAAGGATAATCTATTTTTAGATCAGCATTATCGTGACATGTACTTGGTATTAATAAAGAACGAGGCATTCAATGTGTCCTGGGAGTATGTTCACTCCGTCCAGATTATCTTTCGTCACCATTACTGTTTTCATTTTCTGCATCAATCTGCTGTCTTTTGAGGGTAGGATTATTTTCGTCCATAAGAAAGGATACACTTTATCCTCGAGGGTCTGTGCCCACCATGGAGCCCAACTGCTGAACTTCAGCGCCAGGGCTACCTTGAGGATATAGTGCAGCTACCACTGTCTACGTAAGATCAATGCAGCTTCCGTGGCCCAACACTACCCCACTTGCGTACGCTCAAAAGGAGCCTCCTGGCTCCCCAGCAGCCGATTGCCTGGGAATGGGTTAGCTCCCTGCCGCCCGTCTAGGAGAGATGGGCTGAAGTGGAGTGCCGGGATACCTCCCCCCCAAGGGAGGTCCCCTCAGCCACCAGGATCCCCTTTTCCCCCTACACGGGTCGCCATGCACAAATGCATGGGTGGGCATTCTGGAGAGGGCCAGCAAGAAATGAGTAGAAGAAAATGATGGGGTGATTGATGGTGAGAAAAAATGTGATGGAGCATGAGAGCCCCCCTCACCACGTGGAAGAACCCACACCGAGGGATTTTTTAAATAAGTACTAAATAAAAAAAATGACCATATATTCCTCTTAAACCACTTTAAAGCATTAAGAAAATAAAATAAAATGACATTTTTTTTAACAAAATTCCTAAAAAAGTCATGGTGGAAGTGGTTAAACCAAGCAGGATGATCTCCCCTATACTTAACGCACTTGAATGCATTTAGGCATGGTCCCTCATGTATTTGTTGACCACAACATCCACATCTCTCTTGGTCTCTGCAACATGCAGAGGTGTGACCAAACCTTTGGCATCTGAAACACCTCATGGGGTTAGGTATATAAGGCCTTACTGGTAAGCAAAAGTAGCCAGCAGTAATCTTTCCAGGCAGCTCTGTTTTTGAAAAGCTTAGCCCAATGTTGCGGTGTCAATTAGGATGGTCTGTCAACGAGATTTCATTCTTCTTACCCTGACAAATCCCTGATCCTTCAGCTCCTCCAGTATCTCCTCCTCTGCCATGCCATCCAGGTCATAACTAAATATTACACCCTCAACATAGTTGAGGGTTCTGAGGGCTTCTACTTTTATGGCAACATCATGGATCATGGTGGCTGATCTTATTTTGGGTGCTTGCTTGGCATCCTTTATCTCCACCAGCAATGGTCCATCTCGAAGGCGTTTTGCAGAGGCTATCTCTCCAACCAAGAACCTGAGCACTCTATGCAGTGCAAGGGGGATAATTTTTAATTGCTCCTTCTACAATGCTTGAAATCAAAAAGAATTTTTCTTCGCCATTTTTCTTTGTCTTATTTTCATTACTCATTTCAAAATCTACTCACTTTTTCTTGTTTTGAGGGTTAATTGGGGGTTTACCAATGAGTTATGGAATTTTTCATCCCCGAGGCTCCCCACCCACAACAGAGCCCAATGAGGGGATGCTGAACTTCAGCACCAGGGCTACGTCAGGGATATAGCTCAGTAGCCACTGTCTACGCAAGAGATATGCGGCTCCAGTGACCCTAAACTACCCCACTGGCGTACGCTGGAAAGGAGCCGCCAGCCGCCGATTGGCCGGGAGAGGGTTAGCTCCTGGCCACCTGCCTAGGAGAGGCAGGGGCCAAAGTGGAGTGTTGGGGATACCTCCCCCCCAAGAGAGGTCCCCTCAGCCACCAGGATCCCCCTTCCCCCCGACACAGGTCGCCATGCACGGCAAACGCATGGGTGGGTGATCTGCACACAGAGAGGACAAGCAAGAGATGAGTAGAAGAAAATGATGGCGTTATTGATGGTGAGAAAAGATGTGATGGAGCATGAGAGCCCTCCCTGTGCCCCCCCCCCCTCCACCACATGGAGGAACCCACATCGAGGGGACGGTCAGAATTTTATTAGGTGTTAGAGATAAAGAGAGCTACAGCGAGAGTTGACAAGGAGAAGATTGTGACAGTGAGGGAGAAGGTCACTAAAAAAATGTCCAAGGAGAGGAACAATTGGGAATGAGCAGAATAGAGTTGAGCTTGGAAGTGCATCCTGTGAAGGGGTAAAAACAAAGAAAAAAAATAACTCAAGTTCTACAGTAACAAGTTACTCCTAGTAACAATAAGTCTGCTGCTGTCTGCGAAAGTAGGTAATTTTACCCTAAGATTTGGGAGCCCCAGCAGACTAACGGTGAGACTCAGGTCCCACTGAACTCCACCCATGAATCATGTGTTGAATTGAGTGGAACTCGTCCTCTGGGGGTCCATGTCTTTCTCAGATTCCTGTTTTTATCTCTCTTGTTAATTTCTGTCAAAGTCACAAAGCCGATAATTTTTTTTTTATATTCTTACTGTTGGTGTGTACTTTATTTTGTTGTAAAAAAAGGGTTACAGATGGTTTGTTCATATCTGTGCACATCATCCATCATCATCTCATACTTCATCAGGTTAATTTTGAGGGTTTGTTATATTGCCAATAAATTTGTAGTACTTTAATTTTGTGTTGGTTTATTGTCCGAGCCGGTATCATGGCTCCTAACCCTTTAATTGTCATCTGCCTATTTAGAGGAAGGATCAGGATGATTGTTGATTAACAAAGAGTAACAGTAACTGGGGACTGAACAAGGGATCAGGCCGATTTACCCCTCCCAACTCTTTGCATTACTTTTAATGTGGATTGGGCTGTCGGTATGTGGTAAAGCTCGGATGCGGCCGAGCTAGCATACACATTGTGCTATGCATCAAGACAGACCGTCACAATAGATAAAACCAATAGGTACACAAATGACAATAATTTTGTTCCATATGTTAAACAAATGATCTGCCTCAAGAAGGGTTTCAGTCATATGTACCTTTATAAAGAGCTGTTTCTCTTAAAAATTTTATAACTCAATTGATGTTTTGTGTGTCATTACCTAAACTTTCTTTAACCTCACTCCTGATATTTAAACGGTTCCTTAAGACCTAATATTGCTCACAGTTTATGAGAATGTGTTTAATGGTGAGTAGGTAGTAGTGTATCTAGCACACACACTTACTTCCTTGCCATGTGTGAAGAGATATGAGTGCGATAGAACACAGTGGCCTATCCTCAAGCAAGCAATCACTACTTCCTCACGCCTACTCCTTTAACATGAAGTTTGCCATAAGGAAACAACAGGTTTTATTTCCTGGAGTTTGTTGCCGGTTAGATTTCACCATTTTCGGTGCCATTTCTCTGTATCTTTTCCCTGAGCATGATTTTCAGTTCTTGGGCAGTACGATTTGTGGAATCTACAGATGGTTTTAGGAGGGTTTCCTTTGCAGCTGTGTCTGCATCCTCATTCCCTCTGATGCCAACATATCCTGGAACCCAACATAAAATTACTTTAACCCGTCGTGAGTGCAGGGCAGTCAGGGATGAGTGGATCTTTACTATGAGTGGGTGCGAGGGGAAAAAAGGATGCAATGAATTGCAGAGGGCTCAGAGAATCTGTACAAATAATGTATGATTTTCGTGGGATTCCATTTGCTCCAGCAGTAATTTAATGGCATAGAGTTCTGAAGTGTAGGTGCTGCTTCTTTGGTGTAATTTCAGCCCTGTCGCCCCAGAAATTGGAGAAACAACTCCACATGCCATATTCACATCTAATTTTGACTCATCCCCTCCTATGGTATGCCATTTTGATGTGAAACCTGGTCAGAGTAACACTCTCCTACCCTCACTCTAAAATTTCTTTCAGTTAAAAATTTTTTTTGATTGAGTCTTTGATGTACTCCTAATTCTAGTGACCCTACACTACCCTACTGGCGTATGCTCAAAAGGAGCCTCCTGGCTCCCCAGCGGCCAGCATCCATTGACCGGGAGTGGGATAGCTCCCTGCCGCCCTTGTAGGAGAGGCAGGGGGCCAAAGTGGAGTGTTGGGGTTGTCTTCCCCATCAAGGGAGGTCCCCTCAGCCACCAGGATCCCCTTTCCCTCCAACACGGGTTGCCATGCACGACAAACGCATGGGTGGGCGTTCTGGAGAGGGCCAGCAAGAGATTAGTAGAAGAATATGATGGGGTGATTGATGGTGTGAAAAGATGTGATGGAGCATGAGAGCCCTCCCTGTACCCCCCCTCCCTCACCACGTGGAGGAAACCACACTGAGGTGATCTATGAAAAGAGGAAAATTTTCTGGAATTGAACAGTGTACACAGGCAGAGAAATGTATTCAGTTTAAGGATTATGGAAAAATGTTTTTACTTTGCATGGTGAAGTTATATGGTTGAATCCCAAGGAATAACAAGTGAAAAGTAGCAACATGACTGGGACTCGAAGTTATGTCTCCCCCTTTCCAAGTAGGTATTCTACCACTGAACTATCATGCTGTCTATCTTCCACATTGTTGGGGAAATGCTGCCACTGCCTACTTTCCTCACAATAGCATACCCAAACAGGGTGGAAGAGACATGACATGGTGATTGTGGATTGAAAGATTTGTTAGATCAGATTGAAATGTTGAAGAAATGAAATCAAGACAGTAACCACCAAGAAACAACTTCAGTGGGGGTCCGATTGAGAGCAGGTGAATACCAGACAGTGGCTAAGAAGCCCAGACTGCCTTGTCCTAAAGGAATGGCAAGACACCTCAGTCATAAAGGTGAAGTAAAAATGTATGTAGGCTGATAACCTCCGTCACATGAAAGATTTAGGTTCTCACAAAGAAGATCCTGAGAAATGCCAAGAAAAGCCTCTTTAGAACAGGGTACAACAGCCAATCAAATGGTATGGCAGATTCACCAAGCTAGAGTAAAATAAAATAATAATTAAATAAATGGCATCCCAAACTAATTTTTAAATTAAAATCTTTCTACTGGCACTTAAGTTTGTTTTATAGCTCAGTTTCTTTGAGGAAGAGTAAAACTCTGGTAACAGCTTCAGAGTCATCCCTGAGAACTGAGGTCATCCCTTATTCTCAGCATTGTACAAGCACAGCTGTTCCTCTCACACTGCAGCAGAAGGTGACAGATGCTGAGAGGGATGTCATTCTTCATAGTAAAGAGGAACTTTTTTTCCAAGAAGAGATAAGAATATGTTAGCACACTGTCTAATCCTGAGGTGTCAGAGAACAGCCTTCTCTCTCTAGTAATGTCTGTAGGAGGATTGCCACAAGTTGCTTCCTCATACTAATCTGAGTTTGTTCTCACATATTGCATGCCATTCTGCTTTCTACTGAGATGGTGCTACTTTTCCCAAGGAAGGAAGAATGACAAAAAAACAAAAACAGAGTTGGAGTTTCAAAAAGATGTATTACGCTGCACAATTCTCAGTTTCTATAATGCTGATAAATTACTAAATGTCAATCTAGCAACAGAAAAGAGAAAATTAATTTCAATGGAGGCACTGCTTCTGAAACTCTCTAGAAAATTATGAAGGAGATTGGATTTCAAAAGAACTGGTAATGGGCAGAACTGTTGGAACTGTAATTGCAGAACTGATGGAAAGAAGTGATGCTGTAACTTACAGAATTTCTTTCCTTAATAAGGTTGAGTGCATATGCAAGATGTAGGACAGTTCTGTATTTTACCTTGATGAGACCTGGGTTAACCAGAATTACTCCCTGGGGTGCAAATGGTTTGGACCAAATGGAGGAATGAGGTTGACAGTCTTGAAAACTATCGCAATGGCCCTCACATATTCAGTTATAGAGTATTGCTGTTCTGTTTCAATAAATAGTACCAACACTAACAACCTCTACCCTTCCTCCCAAAACACAGTGGAATCCATAAATGGCACCATATACTTCCATTCAGTGGTTACCACTATCAATCATCAATCAATATATCATACCTCTTAGCTTAAGAAGAAAGTTAGCCTTAGGTACTGGAAGAAATGTGCCGAAAATGTACAAATACCCATTCACAAAGATTGTATAAACTACACCAACCGCCTTCATAGTCCCAGAAACCCCCATGGCTACTGGGCCAACAGCTGCTTACAGGAAATTACAACGCTGATGATTCCTGGTGGGAAGAATGGTCACAGGATAACCCAATCAGCTAATAGCCGGCACAGTACTCGGCCCCTCTGGTTTCACGATACCGACGACCCTCAACAGTTTCAGGACAAATCATGCCAGAACCTATTTTTGTACCAACAAATGGGGTATGATTGACACCCTGCACACACTCATATTGCAGCTGAACGCCCATTGATAAAACAGGAGTTTCCACTTGGCCAACGCCATGAGGCTGGACGACTAGCTGTAAATGTGTAGAACTTTGAATCCACGATTCAACCTTAAGATTAAGTCAGTCATGTTCATGAAACCACATGGGTGTCACCGGACATAAAATTGATAAAGCATCTACAATACAAATTTACAAATGGATGCAGCAGTCCTACCGTCTGCCACAAAAACAAACCCAACCTAAAAATAACTATATCAGATTTTGAAAAACCAATGAAGAAATGCTTGCATACAGAAACGATAAAATACAGAGTAAGTATACGAAAATAATGTAATCCAAGATGGTAATGATAATCCAAGATGACCGCAGTAGGTATGTGTGGAGTTTGTAGTGTCAAAGTAAACAGTAATAGTCAGCATATTATATGCAGCAAATGTAACAAATGCTTTCACAAAAAGTGTTCTAAATTAAAGGAAACTTCCTTTGAGGAAGTTCTTCTTCTTCTTCCTTCCTTAGGCAAAAATTTTTCAGAAATCCTAATCCTTAGAGACTATAATATTCCCCATTTTAATTGTCTCTCAGAGGATGACGAACGTATTGCAACACCTTACTCTTTGCATAGTAGACTTTTGATGGAATTGTCCCATGTTTTAGATCTCCATCAAATAAATACAATACTTAACCACCAGAACAAAATGTTAGACTTAGCTTTTTCTAATAACTCTATGCTTAAACCTGTTGTTGACCCTAATCCGTTGGTTCCTGAGGATCGTTATCATCCTACTCTTAATTTTATTATAACTTTTAAGACTGAAGAGTATTTGACTGAACAACCATTTTTTAGATATGATTATAATAAATGTAATTTTGTGGAGTTAGTTCTCCATTTTGAAAGCATTAATTGGCATGGTCTCTTGTGCAATTCTTCAGTAAATGAGGCCTTCCCTTGTTTCTATGATGTTGTTTATAATGCTATTGATGAATTTACTCCTAAGAGACTGTGTTCCAACAAATCCACCTACCCTAAGCGGTATTCAGCAGAACTCATTTCTATGATAAGAACTAAGAAGAGATATCATACAATGTATAAAGAGACAAATTCAATGACAAATTATAAAAAATTCTCTGAGTATAGGGCCAAGTGCAAGAGTTTAGCCAGAGTGTGTTATGAAGGTTATATGAATAATCTTGCTGACCGCATTCCACATAATTTGAATAGTTTCTGGAATCATGTAAGGCCTTTGCGTAATAATCATGCATTACCAAAGTCTATGTATTTAAATGACTTAACAGGCGATGATCCCTATAGTATAGCAAATTTATTTGCATCTTACTTCTCTTCGGTATATGCAAATACTAATCCTCATATTCTTCCCAATTATAAATTTTCAACTCATATAAATTTTGGCTCTTTATCAGTGACAGTGGATGTTATTGAGAATATATTAAAAAACCTTACCACAGATGTAGGATGTGGTCCTGATCACATCCCAGCTATGATCCTGAAAAACTGTGCATCTATCTTATCTTACCCTCTATTTATATTAATTAATAAATCTTTTACCCAGGGAGTTTTTCCAGATATTCTAAAAACCAGTTTTGTGATACCCATATTTAAATCGGGGGATAAATGTGATGTAACTAACTATAGACCTATAACCATTCAATCTGTACTTGCAAAAATTATGGAGAAGTTAATCCTTAATTCCCTATCTCCCATGTTAAAACATATATTGGTTCCTGAACAACATGGTTTTAGAAAAGGAATGTCCACTTCAACTAATTTGGCCATATTTAATCAGTTCATAAACAACTCTTTTGATGTAAATCAGCAAGTTGATGCCATCTATATGGACTTTGCTAAAGCTTTTGATAAGGTAAATTTCGAATTGTTACTTCATAAGTTAGGACTCATTGGCATTCATGGGAGCATTTTAAACTGGATTCGCAGCTATCTATTGCATCGTAAACAGCAGGTTAAACTGAACAATGTTATCTCTCAAGAATTTTATGTATTATCTGGCGTCCCTCAAGGGTCACATCTGGGCCGTTCTTTTTTTATTGTTTATAAATGATATAAGCCAATTCATTTACCCCATTCCCCATCTGATGTATGCAGATGATATCAAATTATATTACACCATCCACACTCCGCAAGATTGTTTATTACTGTCGAAGTGTATCGACAAGATTTCAGAGTGGTGTCAAACTAATCTCATGTCACTAAACGTTAAAAAAAGCAATGCAATTTCCTTTACTCGCAAGAAGCAATGCCTTAATTTTAATTACTTAATTAATGATGAAGTTATTCCAAGAGTTTCTATTGTGAAAGACCTGGGTGTTTATTTTGATAACTCCCTGTCATTCAATGCTCATATTGAAAATATTGTATCAAGATCACTGCGCATGTTAGGTTTTGTTTGCAGGAATGTCTCTGATACAAAAAATATTTATTTGCTAAAAGTTCTGTACACTTCGCTTGTCCGTCCTATACTTGAATATAATTCTATTATCTGGAATCCATTCTACAATGTTAATGTTAATCTCATCGAAAGAGTACAAAATAAGTTTTTAAGAATTGTAAATTATTATGCTGGATTTATAACTAAATATACCCCTTACATTGAAACTATGTTAATATTGGATATGCACCCTCTATCTGTGAGAAGGAAACTATACGATTTAATATTTTTATACAAACTATGTAATAATTTGATAAGCTGCACCTATTGCTTGGAGAGAATTAGTTTTAACTGCTTGGCTACCTCAACAAGAAGTCACAATATGTTTTATGTTAGGTTCTGTAGGAATAATATTACATTTAATAATCTCGTTACCAGGTCACTAAGATTATATAATAGTGCCTCATGTGTAATTGATAGTGATATTTATTATGATTCCTTAGACAACTTTAAGCAGAAAATGTTAACATATTTAATGCTAAAATACTACCAAAATGCATGCTGATAATAATGATATACTTATCGGCAATATAGTGCAATATTGATCACTCTTTTATTTGTTTCTCTTTTCTGTCTGGATTCTTTATTATCCATTAGTTGAATAGCTACATTTTATGATTTGATATTTATAATATTACGCTGTGTTGTATTATACTTTGATTTTTGTATATTGGGCTAATCCCGTGAAATAAAGATTGAATTGAATTGAAAAAAAAAATTGAAAAAAAACTCCACACCGCTGAGCTATGCTACGTTGTATGACACCGATCCAATGATTTACTAACATATATGAGCCCACAGAAATCATAAAATCTTAGACAATCTTCGTCAACGACTAATGTCGACGATTTTGAAGACATCACGCCAGGAGGAAATGAAGTTCAACAAGTTGCAAATTCTCATAGGAACTTTTTAACGGTCACGAAAGAATATGAAAGATTAAAAATTATTGGAGAGATTTTCAACACTTGCTACAGAGGACACTTCGTCAAACCAGCTCACATATTCACTCAACTTTTGTTAAAACAGAGACGACTGCTCTACGTACCAAGTCCATGGATCATATACTATATCGTAGACTAAATGATAACATGAAAAAACGTGTTCAGTATATTACTTTCGAATGGAAACGTTTCAAGTTTTATAAAATAATGTTCTATTTTGTAAAAGAATTCCAATCTAATAACTATATAGTTACCTATTACGTTAATCGTACAACATACAAAACGTGCCGATGCCGTGCCCATAACTTGAAAACATGACCAGTGGAACGACACGAGCTTTGAGACATGAACCGTATGCTACCGTAGCGCCGTAGCGCTACTATTAATCCATATTACGGCTGAAGTTGTAACTACCGAACGGGAGCGGGTTTTTTCTTTGTTTACTTTTGAATACTTCCTAGTTTACTACCTCCTCCTCGTCCCCTTTCAGCATTGCCTATACTCCAGGAATATTTTGTATGAGGCTGCTAAATATAAGGTGACCATATTTTTTACAATGAAAAGGAGGACAAAAAAATTTAAGAAAAAAGTTCAACGTAAATAAATGAAACATTTTATTAATTCAAACAAAAATACACTAACTATGCTTACATCTTATTTAATTATTTAAATTAAACGAGTATTTTCCATCGAATGAATATTTTTTGTCAATACATCGGCATCTCTGAATACAGAGATTAACAAATTAGTTTTAAAATATCGAAAAGGAAGACAGGTTCATTAAAACCAAAAGCATTCACGATATCTTGAAATCTGCCGAAAATAAACGGCAAGTCGACGCGATATTTTTAGATTTTCGGAAAGCATTTGATAAGGTTCCACATAATAAATTATTATACAAATTAAAAGTTGCGGGTATCAATGGAGAAGTAATAAACTGGATTAAGGACTTCTCTCCCACAGAGAACAACGAGTACTAGATGGTGTAAGTTCCAATTCGGTTAAGGTGACCTCGGGCGTGCCACATGGAAGTGTAATCGGACTGTTACTATTCTTAGTGTTCATCAACGACCTTAACAATAGCATTAATAGTAAAGTTAGGATATTTGCGGACGACACGGTAATTTATAGGGAAATAGGAAGCTCAGAGGATAGATTAACCCTATCGAGTGATTTAGATAAAATTATGAAATGGTGCGATGATTGGCAACTAGAACTCAATATAGATAAATGTTCAGTAATCAACTTCTTCCAAAGGAAAAATAATGCCAATGATTATTCGTAGTCTCCGAGGGAAAACTTTATCAACGGTAGAAACGGTTAAATACCATGGAGTAACCCTCACCAATAACTTAACCTGGGGTACTAACATCCGTAATATATGTGGTCGAGCGCTTAAGAAACTTGGATTCGTGAAGAGAATTGTCGGTAGAAGCGAAGAAAAAGTCCGTGAGCGATGTTACGTTGCGTTGGTCAGGCCTCACCTTGAATATGCGTGTAGTGTATGGGACACTGCAGAAAAATGTTGTATTCGGGAATTAGAAAAAGTACAGCGAAAGGCGATACGTTTTGTAAAGAATTGTTACGATAAGTCAGTAAGTTTTACGCAAATTCTTCAGGATGCGGGATGGGAACCTTTCGAAGATAGAAAGTTTAAGCAAAGGAAAAATCTACTTAATAAATTTAGAGAAAGCACGTTCACAGATGATGTAGCTGACATAATGCGTCCCCCATGTTATATAGGCCGTTCTAACACTGCGAGAAAAATCCGAGAAATAGATGCTAGAACAAGTCGTTTCAAAAATTAATTTTTTCCGCGAACGATACGCGAAAGAAATCGATTAGCGAAGTAGATTCATGGTGCTTTCACCCCCTGCCACACGCCGAAAGGCGTCTTGCAGGGTACTTATGTAGATGTAGACACTTTTCGAGTAAGGACTGAAGCTACAAAAGGACTGTCCTCCCTGAAGGACGACGATTGGTCACCTTACTAAATAACAAATAAGATTCAAGTATGGTCCTTAAGGTCCTTACCTCACTAATGCCCCCCCTCGTTGGGCATTCCGAACATCACATCCAAAATTCAACAGAGTTTGACAAAAAACTCCCTGAATCTCCGGAATTTTTCCCAATCGATGAGGTGGGAAGTAAAACCGATCGATTTGGAATCGACGAAATACAGAATAACCCCCCAGGACCGCAAGAGAACTAAGATTGAAAAACCGTATTTATGTTCTTAATTTGGATCCTTTCCTCAACTTATGATGCAAACGCAATTATCATTCATACCTATATGTAAAGTATTTCCGGGGATATGGTACATATATGTCCCAGTCGGCCGCTATATCAATATAGAGCTACTCTGGTGTACAATAAGCTACAATCTTTCTGTCAATGACAAAACTTCTCCTAATCTGCGCTCAGGAGACTTCTCTCTGCCAGTGTGAAGTGATCAAATTCATATAAATATCCAGAAGGATACACCACACTTTATATCCCCACTTTATTTGCTTATTTTTTATGAACTGTTGCATAAGATTTTTGCCTTTGCACTGAATCATTTGTTGCAAAGCTGACCGAAATGCTTCAAATCATGCTTGTGGCATCCCCACTAGACATGTACTTCTGGATACTGGATGTATTTATCAATACATACAACCAAAAACTCTGTCCTCTTCAACCAAAGCCAAACCGTCTTCATCCTCGCTCTCATCAGTACACAAGTAATGCTTGACACGTTCTGCATTTATATTCACAAGTCGTTTCTTTCCATCTATAATGGACTGAAATAAAAAGATATATATCGAATAAAATAATTAGGGATAAGTAGAAATAAAAATGTATGAGAAAAATGAGACATTCTTCTGAAAATAAAAGTTATAAACTAAATTTTTAATTACAAAATGTCCAAGAAAATAATGCTCAAGTATTGTTCTCTGTTCATGGATCTTCTTTTCTAACAAAAGAATGAAGAAGAAATGCTTTGAGAGAATAAACTTTGTGAACTAGCTAAGGATAGCTTTGGTGCAGCGTCTCAGAAAATGCGAAGCTTATTTCATGCGAGAATGTAAAATTTCGGGTATTGTGGATATTGCGGCCGCTGTACCGTAGGGACGTATTTGTCTCAAAAGTTTAAATTTCTTATAAACCATTAATAATGAACATTATGAATAACGCTATAAATTATATGCAGTTCTAATTGGTTTTCCTTACTTAACACAAAGTATATTTAATACGCAACCGTTAACATTTCCTGGGAAAATATTCAAAGTTTAGACATTGAAGACATAAAAAAATCTAAGTTGTTATTTTTTCCTGATATAGTTATCAAAAACCATAAAATAATTTATTGTAACAATAAGATATAAGGGAAGGAAAGGGAAGGAAATATAAGGGTCTGAGAAAAATATTAATAAATTATAACAAAAGATAAACTAATTACAACTTCTTAAATTTATGGGACAAATGTGTCCTTGGTCTTCTAAGGGTTAAAAGAGAAACTGATTTTTGACTATTCCTTCTCTGAATTGCAGATTTCGCAATTATAATTGCGACTTTTGCAAACAACCGGGGCACCTGAAGGCAGTTTGCAGGAAACGTGGGCAGAGGAAAGAATCACGAAGAGAGATCTTCAATCAAGCACTCCGAGATGAGCAGAACAACGATGACTCGAGCGATGCGGAGGAAAATCTTCCAATGTTTAGCGCAAATGGTACGTTAAAGCATATTGAGCCATGTCTCGTGGACATTGAAGTCGAGGATAAAAAAATCAGAATGGAATTAGACTCGGGTTCCGCAATTTCGGCCATTTCTGAGAACTGTTTTAAGAGGAAATTTTTGCACGTTCCTATACAAATTACGTCAGTGAAATTGAGATCTTATTCTAATGGCTTGATCGTACTAAGTGGATGTGCTTGGGTGAAAGTCAAGAAAGGAGGAGAGAGTGTGTGTCCACGTAATTCCTAATGGGGGGTTCCTTTGTTAGGCAGGGATTGGTATAGGGCACTAAATTTTTCTTGGAAATTGGATATAATTTACCCTGTTGAATTTAGCGAGTGGGCCACCCCTATTCTTCCAGTAATGAAGAAAAATGGGAATGTTAGAAGATGTGGGGATTTCAAAGTAACAGTGAACCCTCAACTTGAAGTAGAGTTACCCATTGCCCAGAGTGGAGGAATTATTTTGTAAATTGCAAGGGGGACAAAAGTTTTCAACTGTATATCTCTTGCAAGCTTATCAGCAGCTACCTTTAGACCAGGAGTCCCAAAAGTTGTGCACTATAAATACTCACAGAGGACTTTTTAGATATAGTAGATTGCCTATTGGAGTAGCATCAGCCCCTGCAATTTTTCAGAGAGCTATGGATCAAACCCTGCATGGACTGGAGGGAGTAGCATGTTTTCAAGATGACATTATAATTACGGGGAGGAATGATCTTGAACATCTGAGAAACTTGAAAGCACTCCTACAGAGACTAAGTGATAGTGGCTTCAAAATCAATAAAGAGAAATGCGCCTTTATGAAAGATTCTGTGAAATTCTTAAGGCATACCATCAACAAGGAAGGTCTCCATGCATCCAATGACAAAGTGGAGGCCATTAATAACTTTTCAACCCCTCAAAATGTCTCCCAACTTAGGGCATTTTTGGGGCTAGTAGAATATTACTCTAAGTTTCTGCCTAATTTAGCCACTACATTAGCCCCATTGCACAAACTCCTCCAGAAAGAAAATAAATGGGTTTGGACAAAAGAGTGTACTGTTGCCATGGATGCAATCAAGAAGTCCATTTTGTCAGCTAGAGTCTTAGTCCACTCTAGTCAGTCCTTGCCACTTCTGTTAGTGTAATGCTTCTCCATATGGTTTAGGAGCAGTTATTTTGCATAAGTTAGCAAATGGGGAGGAAAAGCCAATTTCATTTGCTTCAAGATCACTCACAAAAGCAGAGAGGAACTATTCTCAGATTGACAAAGAGGCATTGGCCATTATTTTTGGGGTTAAGAAATTCCATCAGTATCTCAATGGCGGAGAATTTATTCTGAGAACAGACCACAAACCCCTGATTTTCATTTTTGGTGAAAAAAAAGTATTTCACAAATGGCAGCCAACAGGATTCAAAGGTGGGCTGTAATTTTGGAAGGTTTCTTGTATAAGATTGAGCATGTGGGAGCAAAAGAAAATAAGGTAGCTGATGGGTTGTCAAGAATGCCTCAGTTACATAACAACTCAGAGGCTAGAGAAATATTTCTAGTGAACATCCACAAGAAAGAATTTTTGCCAATCACCATGGAACAAATTAGTAAGGAATCAAGGATGGACTTATCTCTCAGTAAGGTGATTGATTATTGCATGTTCAGATGGCCTTCTAAGGTAAATGAGCTTAAGCCATACTGGTTCAGGAGATATGAACTGACTCTGGAACAAGGCTGTGTTTTATGGGGGAACAGGGTAATTATTCCATTTAAACTGAGAAGTAAAATATTATAGGAATTGCATGCTAGTCATTTGGGAATTAATAAGATGAAATCCTTAACCAGGACTTATGTATGGTGGCCAAAATTAGATTCAGATGTTGAAAATTTAGCCAAATTGTTTAATCAACAAGCACATGCCTAACAAAGCCCCAGCCAAGGCTTGGAAGCCCACAGAAAGGCCATGGCAAAGGTTGCACTTAGACTTGGCTGGGCCATTTGTTAATAGAATTTTCCTAGTGTTATTCGACAATTACTCCAAATGGTCTGAGGTCAAAGAACTAAGAAATAGTGGAATAGAAGAGATCTTATCTCATTTAAGGGACATTTTTGTCATTTTTGGTCTCCCCGAAGTTATAGTTACAGATAATGGGTGACAGTTTACCTCCAAAGAGTTTGAACTATTTTGTAAAAACAATGGTATTGAGCATGTCCGCTCTCCACCATATCATCCTGCAACAAATTGTGCTGCCAAAAACCTAGTGAAAGAATTTAAAGTGAAGGTCAAAACAATGTTGCACTCAAGTGCTCCTATTGGTGTTGCCTTACCCCGTTTTCCCTTTTACAGCAGAACAACTCCCCATACAACGACAGGTGAAGCCCCCAGTAAGCTACTGTTAGGGAGGGTGCCAAGGTCCCGCTTGATTTTTGTTAAGCCAGGCTTGATTGACAAGGCTGTCAGTGGAGATAGTCAGGCCAACAGAAAGTTTAAGGCAGGAGATAGAGTGGCTGCCAGACAATACAGGGGAAAGGAAAACTGGGCATTGGGATCAGTTGTGGCAGTGAATCCAGAAATTTTGTGATTGAAACTGATGAGGGTCTCATTTGGCATAGACATTTAGACCAGATTAGGACCATGAAGAATAACCAACATTGTTCAGACAAAATAGTGTGTGATTCTAATTCAAGCCCAGATATTAGTAGACCATCAAACGACTTTTCAGTTACATCACCCCTAAAAATCATAGTGCCACATGCAAGTGACAAAGTGGAATGTAGTGTTACTAGTGAACCCAGTGAAAATCCTCTTACTCCAACTGTGAGTGAAATTGTAAATGAAAGTGATTTATGTGAATTGGCCAAAGAAAATGGCAACTGTCCAAAGACTGATGATGTTAGGAGATACCCTCAAAGATAGAGGAGAAAACGGGAAAGACTGAATCTGTGATTACTGTGAATCAATTTTCTTTTATGTAAACTGTCAATCTGTATTTACTATTGATAATGTTCTATTTCCTCCATATTGTCATTTCATTGTATTTTAATTGTTAATAACCTTTTGTTTTTTCTTTTGGAGGAGGAGAGGGATATTGTGGTTTCCCCAGATCTGCGAGTGGTGCCGCCTTGTTTAATCACGATTTAGGATGTGCCTTTGTTTTATTAAAGAGGAAACTAAACTGCCGCTAGGCATCTGGCCGGCAGTCTTACTTCTGGCTTCAAACAGGAAAGACGTGCAATTATTACACATATGCATTGACGTATCTTTTATTAAAATTTTATAAATTTGATGTAAAAGGGTTTTCCCGTATACTATGAATAAATAAATAAGAATTAAAGAGTCCACAAGAAAATTGGCAACTGCAACACAACTTCACAGCAACAACAACACAACTTTACAACCTTCACTAGGAACTTCACAAAAGTTGCCAAAACTATCCAAAATCATTGATCAAATTTTGGAAAATCTGGTAATTATAGGAATCAGAAACATGTTCCCAGAGAAAGAAAGATCTCTTTAATGATTGATCTTAATGATGAAATGATGAAAGATCAAAATCATAAACCATGGGGTTAAGTTACTTCAGCCACCAAAAATATTCTCATGAAGAAAAATTATATCAGGCATAAATTATCCTCTTAACTGCTCCAAGAGCATACCATTAATAAAAGCAGCTTTTTTATTGAGAACTGTACTGTAATTACTTTATGAAACCTTGAGTAGAGTAGATTTTTGATCGATGAACATTTCATTCTTAAGAGCAAAACATATCTTTAAAAATAGAAGAAATCTCAGGGAACAATAGAAAACATCACAAAGAAAGAAATCTTACAAGTTCATAAGGAAGGTATCCCAGAATGTAAGTGACTACCTACAACCCTTTGCAGTAAAAATGATATCTTGCCATAGGCTCACATGGTATATGATTACTCACAATTGGAGAGCAAATTTAATTCAAGTTTTAAATTGAAAATTTAATAAAATTTCAGAAAATGATTGCCAATGTCAAAGTTAACTAAGAGAGTAGCATTAGTCATGCATCAAGTTTGACTGAACATCAGACACATTACTTAAAAATATTGAGTTCTTCTAAATGGAGGACCACAAAGGGTTAATATGAATAAACATTTTATAAAAATGCCAGGGATACCTTCATAAACAAGCCATTAATAAATTAGGGTAGACAGCATCAATAGAAGAGAAGTGCTTACGGGGATGTACTATATGCAGTGTTTTAATGGTTGCCAGAAAAATTTCATTGTAAAGTATCACTTCCTCTCCTCTTTCTATGATAATTGTATGCCATGTTGTGTATTATGTCCATGTTTTGATCTTATTTCGTGTCTTTACCTCTTAATACCTTGACCTCCATTCACTGATTTAACCCATGAATTTACAGTTAAAAGGATCACAACTTTGCAAAACCTCTCTTTGTAATTGCCATGGTGATCTTCACAGGTTATGTGTCAGAGGTCTATATGGGAAACAAGAGCACTCAGGCTTTTGGGCCACGTTGGACAATTCCTCCAAAACTACATTTCTGCATTTATGGAGGACCTCTGTGAAGTTGTCAGAGGGATGGATTAACCCTCGAAAATTAACCTCATTTTCTTTATGAGTACATCAATGCTGGAACACTGGAAGTCACAGCCTGTTGCTTACTCTAAGTTGGGTGTTGGTTACTCTGTTGGGCCCTAAGTGCTTCAAGATTTTACTGGCAGCTACTGCTGCAGAGGAGGCACTAGAACTCCCTGATGGAGCCCTAAAATAATCAACAATGTCTTGATAGCTCCCTCTTTCACCAGTGCCAACTTATGGAAGGTAATGTGCATGACTCTGAATTATCAAGATAACTCTTTAGGTTATTGAGTAATGCACAGTCATCTTCCTCACAGTTGGCACCAATAGAATGAGGAGCCACCATATTATCAAGCAGTAGGGTACACACCAATGAAATTAGAGCATGCTAGTTAAACATTTCAAAATCCATAACTTTGAATTGACCCAAACTTATTCTGTAGGGGATCTTGATTCAAACATCCCACAGAAAGAGATTTGAAACCAAGATTTTTCCATTTGAACCAAAGAGTGATAATGTTTTAAAGTTTCCTACCCCAATTTATTAATGAAGGGGTCCTGCATTCCTTCTCATCATGAATAAATGCCTTGACTCCAACACCTTGATGGCCTCACCTCAGAATCTGATGTGCTCTGAAGTACTGCTCAGTTCAGCTAGCCAAGGTTTCTCCTCTGGTGGCACCTTTTCCTTGCCATTGACACTATCAAAAATATCGTCAAATAACCTGAGTAACTGTGATGTTCCAATCACCTTGGGTTCAATATCAACCTCAGGGACAGCTGCAAGATGGGGATAACAGTTAGAAAGAGGAACCTCAGACTAGAAAAAATCAGTGGCCATTTAAATAATATCAAATATTCATGTATCTGGATAAGGTGCAGCGGTACACTTATGCACAGTACTTCACTTTCATTTTCCTAATTTTATTAAGGAGCACATGGTACTCAGTAATTTTTTAGGTTAACCTCTCCCTCCTGTCAAGGAATGAGTCAATGGCATAGGCTTGAAGAATATGGCATCAGGATGAAACCCAATTAACACCCCTCCTTCAAAACCTTAAATCATTATTAAGGAGAGCATTTCTAACCCCTTTTAAAAGATGGAGAAGATCAAATATATAGGACTACTTCAATGCCATTAACAGAAAATAATTAAACAAAATTAAATTGCCTTAATTTAAAATAAAAACTATTTTTCATGCTTTCAATGTAGTCATTAATATAAATACATACATACATACCTCCCTGCATCACTTTCAGAAATTAAAGAACTTCTAGCTAGCAATATAGCAGAGATTCCAGTGGGTATTGGATCTTAAAGACACATAATGTAAAGATATATTAGATATAAAGAGTAATTAATGGACATTCTATCAACAGACTTTCAGTAAATAATTTTCATAGTATGTATTGCTTGACATGAAGTTAGCATGTTATTTAAAAACTGATTCATAAATATTCACCAGCAAGAGTTGTGATGAAATACCTCTCCCCTTCAAGATTTGTTTCACTTTGCTGATCAGTTGGCCCATCACCTTATGAATTGGAAATAGGTTTTTCGAAATGACATATGATATTTTTTACTTTACAGTACATTAGTTCTTAAATTAATGGTATCAGAGTAGACACTGGTTGCATGTCATAACGCAATAAAGAAAATTAGTGAATATGAACAAATTTAATTGATTTAACATCACAAACACAGAGTTTCAATTACTTCCACTAGATGATAATGCTATGCATTGAAAACTCAAATGTTTTCGGAGTTTGTGGTATTGAATATATTAAATTAGTTAATATTCGCTAATATTCTTTATTTCAAATGTTCATATATATATGAGGCACTTTGTCTGTGAATGAATTTTCTGACTGCTTTAAAACTGCATAACGATACTAAGGAAGTAACTGCACAGAACAAATAGCAGTAAATTGCAATTTATTTACTAAATCTTGAATACTGGCCAGAAAATATAGAAGACAATGTATGCGAAGTAGAAAAAACATTAAAAATTTATAAGATAACACTCAAAATACGTAAAAACAAAGTAAAAAATGTGCAAATAGCCAAATCACTACATAACAATACGACGGAGAATAATACAAAAACAAATGGCATAGTAATTTGCGATATTTTATTTATATTTTCAATCAAATTATTCACAGACGACGAATTTCGAAATAACGTATCCATTGATATCAATATGTATAATATGTTTGTCGGTAAATATTTGATAGTGGTTCGACAGCCTTTTTTTATTTTTTGAGCTGTCGAACCGCTATCAAAGATTTACCTGTTTCTCTTATATTTTCCACTCATCTAGTCAAATGTCTTTGAGAAATGTAGAAATAACAAGTTTTATTCATACTAATAAATCTTAGTTGATAAATAAGTTTAATACATACCTATGCACTGGCATCAGAGCTTGGCTGCAGCCACGAACAGAACAGCGGCTAGGCATAATTAAAATATCATGTATAATAACACGCAGTACTCACAGTTGATTAATGGATGTCTGATGGGATAGAAATTGAAGAATTCCGCGGTACCACGGCGAAGTAGTTCTTTTTCCATCCATAAAGAGGAGTCACTTTAGCGCGCAGGCAGAGGACCCTGCTGGATGAAGTCAGAACTCCATCGGAACTTCATCACGGTTGAAGGTAGGGGAAAAAAGAGCCACCCCCAAAGTCGGGTGTGCCTAATGGAGAGTCTGCCCGTATCATAGAGTAAGGATGGCCCGTATCATGTAAGGATATGTATCCTTACTCTATTTGAATGACGAGGGAAAGTCACGTGAGCGGTGGAAGGGCCAATTAACGTAGGGTATTTCGCTATCGCCGTCCGCAATGAGAAGAAGTGCGTTTACCGACGACGATTAATACCTTTAATACATTATGGTATGTAAGTTGTGCAGGTTTTTAGCAGGGAATCTGATTAGGGATTTGCTCTCAGGTATTATTAGTTAGCGACTTAAAAAGACTTAAACGACTTGCCATGCTGCCCAAAATTGCCACAATCTGAATGGTATGTTTAAATATTCAACAAGTTCAAAATTCATGAAGCACAAGGAAGCTTTGACTTTCAAGTGTTTTACTTATGCACATATTGTTACTATAAATTCATAATACTTAAAAAAATCGACGATAAAATTCTTCCAATAAAAGTTTCTTAAATCAAGATTTCTTAAAACAATTATAAGACTTCGACAAAGAATAAAATTACAGTCTAGGATACTAAGTTTCTCGCAGTTCAAATCAATTATCACAGAAAGTTACCTTTCATGTAACTATATGTTAAAAATGCATAGAAAGAAATTTATATAAACTACTACAAATTTGTCAAGTGGAGGACCAATTTTAAAGCCAAATTCCATTCGTAAAGATAAATTCATTAATCCGGCTTCCTGAATACAGGCTATCTCTCAGACCCTTAAGTCAGGGATAAGCTAAGTGGGCTTACGTGCCTCTTTCCTGAATACGGTCGAACTACGAAAGCGTAGGTGAATTAGTTGATTCCGGTTGGGGAGTGGCTGGGGTGCCTCTCGGTCTCTGCTAGTAGTCCTTCCAAGATTTGTATGTTTGGTCATCTTTTCTGTTATTGATCTAAAACTTTGTTTATATACCTGCTCTTGGATTTTAGAGTAGGTTCAAAGTATGTGCAATCCACACTTCTTTTTTCCTGGAAACTGCTGATGAAAATCCATGGTTTGATGACCTGAAACAACAGCTTGCAGAGCATTTCAACTCTAAAAATTCGTACGCATAACAAAAGCCACTTAAGAAACATGTGAAACCATTTCCTTTTGAGTAGCGTGATGCATAAATTGAAGATCAAATTTGTATACCTTTATGAAAATGAATTCATTTGCTGAGTAAACTGAAAGAGAATATTTTCCGTTTTATATTAAATTAGAGTTATTCGCGAGGTTTGGAGAACAAAATTACTTAAATCCATGCATTCGATTCAGTAACAAACTAAAATACCACATTGAACCCCCACCTCTTTTCCTATCTTTTTGCAATCATCGGAGTTTATGGAGCTGAAGTTGCACCAGGCAACGTTGCAACAGGCAGCCTCCAGAACAACTGCTACGCTGGTCAGGCTGTTTTATGTTAGAAACAGTTTCTTTAATGTAGCTTACCTAAACATAATCTAAGTAGAAGCAATGCAACCCAATTTGTTTTTGCCCCCATTCTGTGGAGGCCCTATGACTTGCACACTCTGCATATCCCCTCACTCTGATCCTGATTGCTTGTCCTCAAACCTGCAAAGTACCTGATCTGTAAACAACGAGTCCCCAGTCATATTTTCAATTGCCTTTAAGTTTTTAATTTATTATTATGTAGAGTAATTAAGAAATCAAAAATATTACTGAAGAAATTCCTTTATTATTCCAATTGTATACTTATGTTTTCATATAGACTGACAATTACAGTACAGTATAAATACAAAGCCTATTTACTACCATAACCATCAACATGATGATCATTCTCCACAAAAATAACTTGGAGGGGTTGAGAAACACACAAGAGTCAATGAATGTGTTCTTACACTTTCTTTACAAGCCACAACATCCATTAAGAAAGTCTTTTTGGTTTTGTGGACAAGTCACCAGACAGACAGACCTCAGTCATAGTCATTTTTATATTTTAAGTTTTTTTACAAATGAAGTTTGTACCAATCTCTTTTCAGTCATAAATATTCAATTAATTATAAAAAGATTTTGGGATTCATGATTTAGACTAATGTGAATAATCAAGAAATCTCACAAAAATATTCTCAAACACAAATATTCAACTTTTACAAGCATGATAATGTAATCAAATCATGGTAATTAATTTTTTGGAGACAAATCCGAAGAGCAAATTCTTGATGGACAGAAAATATTGTTTGCTTTTAAGAAATCCAAATGATGAAAATAATAGATAAAGCTATACATTTGTGCAAGAAAGAGCAGGAACATGAGGCAACTGGTATTGTACAGCAATTTTTATGAAATGGATCACATTTCTTATACATCAAGAGTAGGCAAAATGTCATGGTAGCCTTTTACTTGACGAAATCACCTTAGACTGCCTTATTGATGATTTTTCTGATCCTAATCTGAATAATCATTCTTCGAATCAGAGAGAAAATTTTGAGAGAGTATAATTAAAAAATTTGTGATCAAAAGTTTTCATCATTAGATAGCCTTGACCATAAATTTATAAAACAAAAATGTTTCCATGGCAATATGTTTCATATGTGCTTTGGAGGGTCAGTGATAACATTTATCTTTTTTCACCAATTCCAGAATAGCAAACTGGATTTCCATAATTATAACAGTTCTTTTTGGAAGAGCATTCATGACAACTATCTGGCTTTGGGTAAAAAAGAACAACATCACAGGTAAATTTTCATCTGAAAACTACAGAGAAAATTAGCTTGCTCTTGTCAGACACATAAATGACACCAGGCATAATTTGCCCACCTTAGTTACAGATATTAAGTCTTACATTTCTTGTCTTTTTAAAAACCTTTTGACTATCAAGATCTCAATACATTATAACATTCACAGTCCCTTTTCATTCCGGTTCAATTAAAATCACTCACAAATATTATCACTTTCCAAATTGGTAGAAATGAAGGTTTCATGATGAGTAGCAGAATCTTTTTCTACTTGCCTTCACCTTTCAAGCACATACAAAGTAATGCTGCACTTATTTTGCACCTCATGCTTTGAAATCAATCCATTTGCCCTAAAATATATATCATTTCCATCTATCTAACATTAGTGACACATTCATATGCTATGTTAATTCACTTTTTCTATTTTTGACTGTTTTCTTTGCTACAAATTAATGCTAAAATCTTCAAATTCTACTCCCATTAACTGTCAGAATGGAAAATTTTTCCATATCGATTAGAAAGCTTTATTTTCTCTTTAGCATGCAGGAAGCAATATTAATTCCAATCCAATGAAACTTTTAAATTACTTCAGATTTTAGTCTTTTTCAGTAAAAAATCATGTGGGACTACAATATCTTATGGCTGTTTTCAGCAAGTGAAAATCTTCACTCATTTACAATTAATTTCCTCCCCAAGACAAAAAGAAACGCTCTGCCATTGTGTGGATGATTGTCACTCTTCTATTTATTGCAAACTTATTTCACACAAAATCTTTCACTGTTTGCAACATACTGATTTGTTTTTGCTAGAGAAAGATAGAATTGGTGGAGTGCTTTATGCAACTACTTAAGAGTTTAGGATTTGGCGATGGTTTATTTTTTCAGTCACGATGGCATCTGAGATGCACCAACACATCAAATAATCTGGAATTTACCACTGAAAGTAACTCTTGCTGCATGGCTTTGCACTTCCACACCACTTAGTATCCAGCAAATTTGGACATACTCTTCCTCCACGCCTTGCATGCTTTATCACTTGGCGTCTTCTCTGCATCTCACCAATCCCGCATGATTTACTGCAGGCACTCCACTCAGCCCATTCACTGACATGGCAATCACGAGGAGGGCCTGATGATGAAGAGAAACAATAAATTAATTATCTTGTTCAAATAACAAGACTATTCAAAAGAAAATATGCTTTTGCTTAAATAATGCTTATTTATTAAATCATGCCAAAAGATTTATTAGCCAAGTAGGTTATGTGTTCATTCTTGACATTAAAGAGATTTCGTAGACATTTATTACTATCACAAATTTCAAATCTAAACTAAGAAACATCGAATGAAGAAAATTTACAACTATACTCATTTCTTTTACTTCTTCATGAATTCAGAATTTTTGCTGAAATATTGATAGCTTAACAGGAAATATTTCCAGAGGTATTTCCATCATATAACTGAATGTATACATATTTAAATACAGACTTGCCTACTGACATAACATGTTAGATTTATGATACACAAGCTGAAGTGCCTGTTCATTTCAGTGGGGAAATCAAGATTGACACTTACCATTCTAATTGGTAATTACAGGTCTCTAAGGAAAACAGTGAGAAATTTGATACCATTCCTTGGTTTATCAAACTCTTCAGTTCTTGTGGGGGGGGGGGGCATAGATCACCCTTATTTGCCCCCCTCTCTGTCACAATAGTCAAGAGTAAATTTATGACATAATTTTGTGTAGTATGCAATAAAACTGTTAACATTTTACTCACGATTTTTCCTAAAATTCTTCCTTGTCTTCCTACCATGATGGAGAAGAGCATGATGTCCCATTGTTGTTGATTCTTGCATCATGCTAGCTGTGCTGACAGAAATATCTGACTCTCCCTCAGGCTTTGCTGAAACAGATGTCTGTGTTGGACGGACATTCCTGGACCGGCTTCCCCTTGTCTTTGGGGCTCTTATCCCATTACCTCGTCGACGATATTTCTCCACTATGCTGTTCATGATAGCATTCTTATCTCCTCGTGGTATCAACCCCATCTCAGTTGAAGTTGTAGTAGTTGGCATAGTAGATGTGGGGATTTCAGAAGTAGTGATGTTTGTAGGCAGTGAGTACATCTCCCTGTAAATAAACATATCTTTATTAAGATGTGATGAAAGGGATTCAGAAAATACTGAAGGAAAGAGTTCATGCATAGTTATGTTGAGGTACAGATCACATTTTCAAGTCAATAATTGCAGCATTATTCTCATTTAATGGGTACAGGATGGCCATAATAAGTTGAATTTCAAAATGTTGACTTTAAACTTCTGTATTTTATGTAGTAGTAGTAGAATTAAAGGTGTGTCGACGGCCAAGGTCATTTTGCACCATTGCTAGGTGTATAGGTTTATCTAGTACTAGGTATATATAGGCTTATTAAAATTAGAAGTGGTCTTCTACATTAAAATCCCTTAAGTGTCAATAGGATAAAATCTTAATTGAAATGAGAAAATAGTAGTAGAATTAAAGGTGCGTCGACGGCCAAGGTCATTTTGCACCATTGCTAGGTGTATAGGTTTATCTAGTACTAGGTATATATAGGTTTATTAAAATTAGAAGTGGTCTTCTACATTAAAATCCCTTAAGTGTCAATAGGATAAAATCTTAATTAAAATGAGAAAATAAGGGAGATTAATATGGGAATTACTTTCGAGAGTCAATAGAATAAGTAAGTAAATAAATAAGTAATTAAAAATTGGTATGAGTTAAAAGGTGACTAAAATCTTAAACTAGTTTAAATCACAGATTAGAGTTTCCTTAAGAGTCTAATTTCCCTGAGGAGTTGCAGTACTCTAGCCTCATGATCATCCCCAAGTATAGTGGCTAGGTCCCCTGTAATACTTAAGGAGCTGCAAATGGTACTGTATCTGTCACACTCTAGCAGGAGGTGTTGGATGCTGAGGGGGCAGTTGCATTTGTCACAGCTTGGAGGGATTTTCTCCTCTGAGAAGAGATAGGAGTGAGTGAGAGCACTGTGGCCAATCCTTAGTCGTGTGACTGCAACTTCTTCTCCTCAACAACTCCTGACTGAAGAGGCCCACGCTGACGTAACAGGTTTAATAAGACGCAGCTTGTTATTGCCAAGGTTCCTCCATGATTGTGCCCATTGCTCCAGGGAAACTTTTCTAAGATAAACCCTTAAGTCTACATGCTGGACTTGCACAGACTCTGGCAAAGGGATGTCTAATGCCTCCCTGGCAGCTGTGTCTGCCCTTTCATTACCTGCAATTCCAACATGACCAGGGACCCAAAGAAATTTCGTAACAATGCCCTTTTTGTTTAGCAAGCTTATTGCACACTGAATGTCCTGTGTGATTCTATGTGCTGGAGAATAGGTGGCAATTGACTGTAGAGCACTGAGGGAATCGGTGCAAATGAGATAGGAGCCAGAATTTCCGACTATTTTCATAAGGGCCAGTCTTATTGCGTGAAGCTCAGCTGTAAATATTGAGGATAAAGGACTCAACCTGTCTTTAATAATGCAATGATTTGAAGAGAACACAGCTCATGCACATGCTGTGTCTGATTTCGATCCATCAGTGTAGATTGGTGAAAGCTCAGGGTGTTCATTAAGATATCTATGATATTGTTGTTGGTATTCTGTGTTGCTGGTGCAGGATTTCTTTAGCTGATTTAAAAAGGTGAAAATCTTTGGTTGTGGCAGTAGCCAAGGTGGATCCTTTAGGTACTCTGTTGGGCACACTAATGGAAGGTCTACATTGGAGCTTTGGATAAAATCATTAAACCTCACACTTAAGGGTTTTGTTACCCTTCTTCTTCTGTTGTAAATGTTTAAAAATTTTGGGTTAAAAACAATACTGTAACAGGGATGCGAGGGAGAGGCTAAAATTTTTGAAACATAGTTACACATTAAAATGTTCCGTCTAACATCTAGGGGGGGTTCCCCTGCGTCACAGTATATACTAAGAACTGGGCTTGTCCTGAAGGCACCAGTAGTAATTTATGTACCTTGCATATTAGTAGAGATATTTTTTTCTATAATTATGAACTGCAACCATGTAATTAAAATAAGTTGACACTGATAATTATTTGTGGACCATTTCTGAATGCATAGTCTCAGTGGAACCTTGTTTGATGAATACCTCTTATCATCAACAAATTATGAAAACAAAAACTGCCAAGGGTGACGAGCAATATATTGACATGTAAGTTGAAAACAGGAAGGTTTGTCATCAATAGAGCCCCAATTGCTAATCTAATTGGTTGAAATAAAAATATTTTGTAAATCCACATAGAGATTAATCACACATTATGTTCCAATTCTATGCCCAGTGTCATCGATTGTAGCATAAAGAAGTAGTAAGGCTTTACATACCATTTGAGGAGGCATTGGCCAATAGCGAATTAGAAATGAGGAAGCATAAATAATAAGAATTAAATGATCAAACAGATGCCAAATGTTGAAAGTGCAATGGCCTTGATTTTTTTAAAGAAAATTGTTAAAGGTAAATACAGAACTAATGTTTGATTTTCATTTTTTCATCTGTGTCCCTTCCCATCCAACTAGGTTAAAATCTTTTTTTCATTGTTCTACACCTTGACTTTCATAACTAAATGATCCTTTATCTACCCCTTGTCACATCTATACAACAGTATTTTATCTCATTGTCCTTAATTAGATCTATTTGTATGATTTTTCCCTCACATATTGCTTATATTGTAACCTGTACTTTTATTTATAATTGAAGTTCTATAATTAGTTTTATTCTTTATATTTAAATCTGTATTTTTATGATTTTCATTTATTTCTTTTAAATTTGTACATTTTTTATTATTATTATTTTTTTGTTTGTTTGTGACATGGTTAATTGTTTGTAATCCATTGTAAAGGCCTTGTGATGTTTATTGGTTTATTTTAAATAAATAAATACATAAAAATTAATTTGTCAGAATGAGAGCAATAGGTTGGAGAAGGTTTCTGCTGATTGTCCATTCAGGATCACTTAAAAGTTATCAGTTGTGATAAAAGAACAAGATAAGGAATTATAGAGAAGATGTGGAACTTAGAATAAAATACAATAATGGAACTGACAGAAATACAAAGTGCTCACTACGATAGGTATCAGACAAAAGAAGTACTTTTAAAAGTTATTGGAATCTAAAAAAAACTTGATGTATTGAGAAAAGTAAAATCAGCTTTTAAATGGATACGTAATGTGCAAGTAGCGAAAAATTGATTATCAATAGTTAAGCTTATCTTCATTTTAATTTGAGTGTAAAATATATTTTGTGTCAATAACATTCTATAGAATGCAAGAATGTCATCCTCTAACCATTGAAGAGGAGCTTGAATAACTTCAATGCAGGATTCAATCCAGTAAAAGAAACAAGTCATGAGGTATTGTTAAATGAGACAGGTTTAATATGAAGTAAGTGATTTTCGGAATGAAATAATTCATAATAATATTATGAATTATTTCATTAATAAATTATCTTTAGGAGCTTTTTAAAGCTCCTAAATATAATTTATTAATGAAATAATTCATAATAATATTATGAATTATTTCATTAATGATATTATCATCAACATATTATGTTGATGAACTATCATTATCATTTATTGATATATAAATGCTATGGAATCATTTTAATTAAAGATTTGATTAAATCTTCATTTTCTTAGAATTGTGCAACTATGCCATTTGTAGAGATGTTTCATTGAACACACCAAACTCACCAGTCAAGGTCCTCTTTCAATATATTTTAGCTCTAGTATTTATATATGATTATTCTTATATTTTAATAATGGTATTAACATATTTGTATGCATACCTCTCTTTTTCTGCCAATGCTTCTGCCTCAACTTCTCTTGCTTCAGCTTCGATTTCTTCGTTGCGGACAAAGTCGACAGAATTTTTCGGCAGTTGCTCCATTTGCAACACTTCGTAACCAGATGAATCTTCAGAATGATGAAAAACTTCATTCAGCTCGTATTCTTTCATCTATAAAAAGTTAGCACCAAAATAGACAATTGGACACAATTCTTTTAAATTGTTTATGGCATATTTGCACATTATTTCATGTTTAGAGATTATAATAAATTATTTATTAGAAGAAAAAAACAAAATATTTCTCTTCCACATCAAATTAATGTTTCATAGCATGAATTTTTTCAATTAATTTCTGCTTCCAACTTATGAAGATATAACTTTAATGCATAAGGTGATTAATCTTACATTAGATCTAATCAGCTATGATCTAATCAGGTAGATATAATCTTACATTATATATAATTAGGTATGATCTTAAATTATTTAGAATAATGATTTATAAGATGTTATTCCATAAAAAACTATACCAGGGTTTTGCCAATTTTACTACAGCCTTCTCAGAGTCACAATGTGATTGCATGTAAGAACTAGTCTTCCATAGATTATATCTTTCTTGACTATTTATTCCACTATGAAAGGTAAATTTCTTCATATTCTTTACTTGTAAAAAAAAGTTATACGGCCGTATTTATGAAGCCCTTAAACTCGGTTTAAGTACCAAAAATGGTGGCTGAGCCAGGTTAGTTAGCTAGTCCATATTCAGAAAGGTGTATTAAGGGTCCACCGACTTAACCTGACTTAGCTAAACCTGCTTCCCGTTGATTTAAAGTAATGCTTAAGAACGCACGGCGGACATCTTGAAGGCAGTTCTCATTCTGTGCTACGGATTGTTTACAAGTTGACGAGTTAATATTTAGTTCATTGAAGTTTTCATTGATTCTTTTGCCCCGTCTAGATTTCCAATCTTTGGGTAAGTAATTTTTATTATATTACTAAGTTATTTATACTATTACTTTTATGTTAAAGTTGTTCAAAACGTAGTTGAATTTCTTGCAATAGAACAGTGTGATAAATTAAGTCATGCTGGTCGTATTGAATTCAGAAACATCTCTAAGTTTTATAATGATATGATTGCTTGATGTATGAAATCATATTGTACGTTGTTTTTACAGCCTTCGAAGGCATTGATTGTAGGTAATTTCAATTCTCTTGTCTCTGTCCAAGACTCCCTTTCTTTGGAAAAGTTATTTGTACTTTGTTAGTGCTATTGTAAATTCGTTAAGTCATTTTTAATTTCCATTTTATAGGAAAGTGTAACATCACCGATGATTAGTTCTTAACTTATTTCAATGGGCAAGAGAATCATTCTTATTTTATGCTTCGTGACATTTGGTTTTCATAATTTACTATTCCTGTACATCAGCTAGATATATATGTTCATCAGATTATTTCCAATGAATATGGAGCTCACGGAAAAAATCTTTTTCAGATACAGGCTGTGATTATGAATTCCAATCTTTACAATTATTGGAAAGGCTGTTTGATGTATGGAAAATTATCAGGTCTCTCTGTTTAGACCCGAATGTAAATAACAGAGTATACAGGGCAATGGTGATTGTCATTGCTGCGCTGCACAATATTGGAAGAGACTACAGAATGGAAGGTTAGTTTTCAGTTTACACATCCTGGAATATAATAGAATTATTCCTCCTTGAAAATGTAGAATTACTGAAGAATTTCTAGCTGATATTATATGAATTCATTGTCTTCCAGATGTGGATATGATATGGGTATTAAAGAGGATGGAAAACAGGAAGATGACACTCAAATTGAGGGGCTAGTTGGGCATGGCCACAGTGAGAGGGCTTTCAGGAGATGGTAATCATTTCTGAAAGGGTATCCTTCTTGTATAGATAAATTTACTGAACTAGTCTTCTAACATTATAATCATTTTCATTTATTAATTTCTATAATTCCTAATGTAACACCTTCTGTGAAGGACATCTATGTTCTAACATCAATATATGTATCAGATAATCTATACATGGAACATGAAGCAAAATGAAAAATATGTAGCTGATACGGGCAGATATTGCAGACAATAGATCACAGATTTTAAAATTGTTACATACATGAATGGGATTTGTGACTGTTTTTCATATTCAAGCTTAACGTTTCCGCAATTGATACTCGGTTTGAAGCCAGGGCAGGTTAAATATTCCTCTGTTTAATATGTTCAGCAAACTCAAGACCTATTTTGACAAACTTCCTGATACGATTTCACCTCGAAACCTAAGTGATAGTTACTGCAGGAGCTTCTTAACCGTAATTTGAATGGACATCTACCGCAAATATCTTGGATTCGATGCTAGGATGGTTCAAATTTCTCCCATTTAAAACTCACAGGGCTGTTTTTTAATAATTTTAATGATGTACTTTCTGAAAATCCAGAAAGCTATAGTGTGGTTCTTGCCTAGGTTTCATATTGAACATTATGCACTTCCAAATTGTTCCATGGTTACATGCCTGGGCACGTTGATCATTCATCCATATGATATGTACAGGTCACTTGAATAATATTTTAAGGTACTTTCAGATTCGATGATGCCTTAAAACCTGGGGAATAGTTACTAGATGAGCTTCTGAAGCGTTACTGAAATTGAGATCTGCCTAAATATTCGTGGGTACGATGCTAAGACAGTTCAAATTCTGCCCATTAGAAATACACATGGAGGCTTTTTAATATTTTTTTCGGGGCACTTTTCCAAAAGTCAGATAGATAAATTAGGTATGTGAAAAATTTGTTCCATTATTGTATATTCACTTATGACAACTTCTGAATTGCTGCATGGTTCAATGAATTAAAAATTTCTTCTTATGATATGTGAAGGTAACTCGGATACTATGTATATTGAGGTATTTTCCGATAAGAGGTAGCTTTGAAATAACAGGGATAGTTAATGGATTTTTTGAAGTGTAAATTAGGTAGAGATCGTCCCCAATACCCCTCAGCTCGATGCTAGGATGTATCAACTCTCGCCCATATAAATACAGGATGAGGTTTTGAATATTTTTTGTGGTATTTCCCGAAAAGATTGGAACCTATAACTCATTATGTAGGTATTATTTGAGATGAATTTTGATATTTTAGGTAGAATACTTTGCAATTCATACTTGGTTTGAAGCCTGAGCACGTCAAGATTTCGTTCATTAGGAATTAGGTAATACTAATCTGAATGGTCCTTGGTTCAATGCCACATCGGTTTAATTTCTCAAAAATGATCTTAGTGAGAAATGGTACTCGTTCATAAACGTGGCACTTCGTAATATGGTAGGCAAAAAATGCCAAAGCTTTTGTTATGCAAGCAACTTTTCTTCATAAAATAATATTATTTGTATGAAATCTATTTTTTGCATCTAAATATGAATGTCTCTAATAAAATAGTTTTCCAGCATAAATATTTACATATTAAGGGATTGGAGGCAAATAATTAATATAGAAATAACTTTAATTTAAAAATGTACATTTCGAGATATCAACAACGAATTTTTGTACAATATCATCAAAAGCAAGTCCATCACAAATTTCATTCTCTCTGCTCACCAATTAAGGCAAACGTTAGTTGAATGTTTTAAGTTTCAAGAATGATCGTTCCGCAGCAGCAAAGTTTCAATTAAACTCGCAAAGCTAATTGCAAATTAGGAATCAAGTCTCTAGTAGAGATATATTCGAAAACTTTAAGATGATTTATGCTTGGTGCCAGAAAATCCTTTACAACTCCAATTCTTTGATTAAATCCACTGCACTGATATTCCTTTCTCATCTTGAGTTATATGTAAACTGTTTCTCTAAGTGTTTGCAAATATTAAATTTCAAATCATAATCTCTCTTAGATAAGCTGTGCGTATCAAACAGAAAACACGAAATATTGATAATGTAATAATAATACTGGTTGGCTACGCTTCTGTTGCTGCCCTTTAGATGCAGCCACCTGGGTGCAATGCACTCCTTGCACCCTTAGGATGGCGCAGCTCTGTTGCCAGAAATGAGTAAGAAATGCAATATTTAACAGCATAAAAGATGCACCTTTTTCTAAAATTATTTCTCAAATAATGAACCCTGAGCCTTAACTACAAAATTTCTTCTTTTGTAGGTATTTTACTTGTTTCAATAATATTGTAGGAGGTACAATTTAGATGTGGAACTACATATAGAGCGATTGGAATATATGGTCTTAACAAAATATAATATTAAAACTTAAAAATTAAATGGAACCATATAACTGTTATTAATGCCATAACATTTATTTTCTTGAGTTTGCCATACTGAAATGAGGGTGCATCTAATATGCTTTCAAATGCAGGGGTACAAATAATTTCTAGCTTAATATTTAGATTCTCCTGAAATCCAGAGGATGGGCTCATACCTTGATGAATTGGAAAGTTGCAATGGGTGGGAGGCGTTTTAGATTTGGATAATAAAATGAACCGGCTGGATGTGATGGATAAGAGCTGGTGAGTCTGTAGATGACACCTTGTGGTTCGGTGGCCCAATTGGGAGCTGTGAATGTGAATCCATTGTCTGTGCCAGCATCAAATGGGTCAGTCTGAAAGTGACAAAAATCAGATGAGAATACAATTACATCAACATTTGGGACAAATCTAAAACTAACTCCTCAGTTACATGTTAGCTTTTAGAATATTTAAAAACTAACTAACAGAAATAATATATTTCAGTCCAAAGATAAAAAAATATTTTCCTGTCAGAAAATTTAATGAAGCTTAGAAAATAAATAATGAGTTATGGCAATTAATCTTAAGTGCCATTTCAGGCCATTGTTATTGCATAAACAGTTTTAACTTACTTTGATAACATTTTTTCAACATTAAATTTCTTTCCATGATATATTAAAAAATTAAAATGCAAAAATTATCAATTTTAGTTCTCTACAAGAGCTGCCATAAATTAATGAAGTATGGAGGCTTGAGTTACAATTGTAGTCTTGTTATTTTATTGGAATAAATAGGCTTTGTCTTTACCAATTAGTTCTTGTAATTAATTTGACTTAATTATAGAAACACTTTATTGAATTAACACTTTCCTTTTTCCATATTTCCAAAGATGATTTTTCTCTAACAATGTCACCCAAATAAGACTGGCTCTGAGTTGCCTCTCTGCCTAACCCTCTGTATAACTCACTCTTTATGGAATTCATTTCCATTTACATAGGAATGAAATTTTTAGTGAATTTTATTCCTTTTGGTCAACTAAATAGTAACAAAAATTTTTTGGTTAATGGTAATTATCTTCCCAACTCATCACCAGTAGTTATTGAAAGGAGAAATTTCCTTTGAATAATATCTTTGACAGTGTTTACTTCTCTCTAATTAACGTTTGCTAGGAAGATAAATTCCATTGAGTATATCATAATGCTGAATTTACATACCTCAATAGTAACTGTATCTATCCAGTTTCCATTCACGCAGAGATCAAAAGAGTCAACACCAATGAACCAATCAGGAGAAGGCACAATCCGAGTCATGAGGGACACCTGTTGAAATAAATTATGCGTTAACTAAGAAGTACTTTATTTGCCTTCACAATCAAATGAGATGGGTTTGGAAGATATTTATTGAACTTTATGCAAAAGCAATCAATTATAATCTATATACTAGTAGTATGCAAACCATGTTTAGTAAAATACATAGGTTGGTCAATGTGAGGGTTTTAACAAAAGTCATGATCAAAAGTTTCCACACACTCCCAAAGTTTTGTGGAAGATATTTTTACTCCAAAGTTCACAATTTTATAAAAAGTTTGTATTATGGAGACTTTTCAGATTTATTTCCAAACTGTTTGGATTAATATAAATATTCCTGTTATAGCTCTGACAATTTTAAAATGCCTAAGTGATAGAATTACATTCTGACATCTCGCAATCTGCAATACTAGGCTTCCTGCTGTTCTTCTCCACTGTTTTTTCTTTACAATTAGCAAACATGGATTCATACATACAGAAATTTTTCTGTTGAGGAATTTTTTCAGTTTGTATATCACTGTAATGCCAATGCCTAATCTAAGAGACTGCTTCTCATCTTAATTTGAAAAATTTCCTTGATTAAGGTTTTGAGTTTTTCTCATCATCTTTGATTGAAGCTGTTGATGAGATGCCAGAGTAAGTACACATCACAAATGTCACAACAGAGTAAGACATCAAAAATGTCACTATTATCACCTTTGAAAATGATGAACCCATCCTTGTATAACTAATTTTAATAATCATGTCTTATACATATCTTACAATTGCTGGTTACTGTCTAGTTACAATACTTTATTTTGCAAGGAACTGTATGATCATGTTTCCCTGAGCAATAATCAGTAAAACTTCATCATGTTGACAATTATTGTATAAACATCCAGAAAGTAGGTTCCTCCCAAGTGGTAACAACACATGTTAAAAAGGACAATATTAGATGTCTTGAGTAGCTCAACTGATCATTTCCCATGACCTCTTGGCAATTGGAAAGCATCATGACCTTCATTTTTTGATTTCATATACATATACTTAACACTTAAAATATCAGATTAAGTCATAACAAGTGTGAAAATAGCAGCATGACTGGGACTCGAACCCAGGTCTCCCACTTTCCGGGCAGGTATTCTAACCACTGAACTACCATGCTGTGTCTCTTCCACACTGTTAAGGGAATGCTTTGTGACCACGGCAAGCAGCCTCCACATTTAGTGGCACAAAGTGCCGCCAGAGGTCCTCACTGAGGCAGCCAACTCACAAAGCAGGTGTTATTAGGTTTACCCTCGAGGAAATCACAAGGATTTAGGAAAGGTTTGAATATTTTGTAGGATAAAGTCTTGTGGCTGATCCCAAAGGAATAACAAGTGTGAAAAATTCCCTTAACAGTGCATTAACATTCCCTTAACAAAGCATTCCCTTAACAGTAGTTCAGTGGTTAGAATACCTGCCCAGAAAGTGGGAGACCTGTGTTCAAGTCCCAGTCATATCGCTAGTTTTCACACTTGTTATTCCTTTGGGATCAGCCGCAAGACTTTATCCTGAAAAGTATTCAAACATTTCCTTAATCCATCAGATTAAGAGATTTTAAATCAAAATATACTAACATCTTCACCATAAATAATTTATTTATGAAAAGTTTTCAAAATTAATGAAAAATTTGAATCTTATGATAAGTTATGAAAGCTCATTTTAATAGTTTACTTTTACATAAAGCCTCAGTCTAGGAAAATATGAAAATGAGGGGTAAACTAAGATGAACTGAAATTATACATAAAAGAAGTATGATGAATTAGAGATACACAAGTAATTATAATGGGCCAAATATGAACCAATTATAAAAACATTTACCTATGTGAATGATGAATTAAAATGAATCACCATGCAGCAGAGGAAAATAAAAGAAAAAAATTAATTTACCATAGCAGGGCTATTTCATAGCAGTATAATGCATTTTAGTACAAACTTTTTTCACTGTTTTTGAATGTTGTTGAAAATTATTATAGGGTTCTATGTAGCATCAAGGTACAACATAATAAAGGTTAGATAGATATTCGGCAGTGCATTACTGCAGAAAAAAAACTGTACAACAGATTTAGTTATAAAATCTTATCTACTAATTGCATTTAAATAAAGTGAAATGTAGCAATAATTTAGGTAACTCATTCTACATCACCATTTTATGGATTTGTCATAGGTTTCTTAGTAGGTCAGTTCAGTTTGCATTTCTATCCTGAAGCATTCATCTGATAATTTATCACATTAAGGGTAACTTATAGTCAAAGTTGGTGGTCTCCAGTCTATTTGTTCAGATTTCATCTCCTCCAAATATGAAGTTCCATTTTGTCATACTTGAAAGTTATACTCGTTTTTATCAACAAAAGTATTATAATTATAAACAATTAGCATAGTTTATATGAAATATTTTAAAGAGTACTTAGAAGTAATAAAAATAAATAAAAATTTAGTATTAGCAATAAAATAAATCTAAAACAGCAGCTTTATTAGGAAACAAAAGAAAAAATTGCAACTTTTCCACAAAACTAAACTGTGTGGAAAATTTACAGCTATTTTCCTTTGTGCAATGGCATTCCACAAAATGACACCTGACTACATTGATTTTCCATATATATTAGCAGCTTCTGTAAACGAGAGTATGTGAGTGACACTGGTTGAATGCCATACATAAAAACCTGAAAGCTATGATCCTAGACTTCGAAGTGAGAGAGAATGTATGAAGAAATACATAGAATTGTCTTAAGTAAAAGAAATATGCAAGTATTAGATGTTTTAGTGAACTATTGAGAGTAAAAGAGAAAACCATCTCACTAACTGGAAAAAAAGAAAAGGTTATGTTCTTCTGATTATTCATTTATATAACAAGATTATACCACCAATTGATTGATACCAGTATTTCTGAAATATCTTCTTTATTTTTGCTTTCAGTTTTTCCAAAGATAATTCACATATTCTAACTATTAGTTATCGTAATATCTATATAAGACTTGGTATTCTAGGAAAATTATTATCAGAATTTTCTTGTCGTTACAAAATTATCAAAATCATAATTATGCTACAACATAGAACAGATAATAGTTTGAGATACAAGGTAAGCAAGTGCATGAGATAATCAGGTTTATATCCCGACCTTTTCTATAGAGCGGTGGGAATACGACTACAGTGATATTATGACTAATGAAAAGATCCGCAGTCGGTTGAAGAAAAGTTCATTGTTCACGAGTCATCAAAACAATAAAAAAAGCGGACAATTTGCCTAAATAATAATGAATTGTTTAATTACGTAAACTATGAGCGTTATAAGAAATGAAAGTGGAAGTTTGCATAATGTATCGTGTATTCCTCTCCCCATTCTTAGCCCGGATAGTCGAGAGTACACCCTAAAACTTTTACCACTGTTATGGTGGCGCTGGAATGCGGCAGTTGACTGAACCACGGCTTCTGAATGGATAGATTCAAAGGAAAAGGAGAGAGGTTTATAATTAAACCCAAATACCTTCTATGAAATTTACGACAGAAAATTTTGCTGCTTTGGCTCTTTTTGAGGACAGATTCATAAATATATGGGGATTTTTAGGAAATTTTTATGAGGTTTTAAAATGAAATGTGAAAACTGCCTTAAAGGTGATGAAAAGTCAAAAAAGTAACAAAATACTTTCAGAAGCCTCTTAAAAACACGAGTTCTTACTAACGGACAATCAAGCAAATCAATCTAAATCGTCTATTTAGAAATGAAAAAGCTATTTCATCCAAAAAGGATGCTCCCTACACTCAAAATGTAAGTTCTTCTTTTCATTCAAGTCGATATTGGCCGGAACAGAACGTAACAAATTCCTGTAAATGCTACCGTGATATTCACGAATTTGACCAAAAGATCTCCTGTGTTGCGACAACCACCCCACGGAAGATTTGGAAGATTGACATGAATTAAAGGCGAACCTCATCCCCTTCAATTCTCTTCCAGACCTCCGGCGAAGGGAAATTATTTTAAAAATGGAAGAAACCCTTAATAGGAGCAGGAATGTACAGGTGGGCACACGCCGTGTACCATCTGCTAATTCTAAAAGAAAACCCTCAACCATCTGTTTCTTTTTACTTCGCGTCGAACGTATTCCTGAAGAAATTTCTGGAACATTTCGAATTTGCTTGCGGAACGGGAGCAAAAATTAAAGTTCCCATTAAAATACATTAATTTTCACATTAATTCATTCTTTTAAAAATGTATTCTTCTGAGAGATCTTGATGTAAATCTCTGTAGTAAATTTCTTCGAAAGGAAAAGATTACGTCAAAACCACTCGTACAAAATTAGCGGAATGAATATAAATGTAGTCGAATAAGTTGATTGTCTCGGAATCATTCTCATGAATAACTTAAATTTGAGAATACATATTCGAAAAACCAAGCAATTAAATACAAAAAGGGTAAAGCAATTAAAAAGGTTGGTATCATAAGGCGAATTGTAGATATGTGCGATGAAAAGACGTTTGAGAGTAGAGAACGATGTTATTTCACCTTAGTCAGGTTCCATCTGGATTATACGGCGAATATGTGGGATCCAGTGAATGAAGTCCGCGAATTCGAGAAAGTGCAGCATAAGGCGATACAGTTTGTTAAGAAATGCTGCGATAGAAAAGCAAGTGTTACGAAAATACTCTCAGAAACAGGTTGGGAATCCTCGAAAGAAATTAGATTAGGCTGCGATTGCTTGCTAAATTCAGAGAAAGTACTTCTGTGGAAGACGTAATCGGTATTATTGCGACTCTCTTCTGCTACTTCGACCGATCCGACAATGAGCGTAAAATAAGAGAAACAGATGCGAGGACAAGTCGTTTTAGGGACTCATTCTCTCTGAGAATGATACGCGACAACAATAAGCTAAAGAGGGAGTTCGAACGCTTGGTGTTTACACCTCCTGCCACACGCCAAAAGGCAGCTTGCAGAGTATTTATGTAGATGCAGAGGCAAGAAAAGTTATAAAGATACGCTATAAAGATATCACGGGAAGTAGAAATTAACTGTAAATGTAGCCCTTTAATTTCTCCCTTCAGCCAGATGCAATGAATCGAGTATTTTGTTGGGATTAGCGCGGGACAAAGGAGTCCCCGTTTAAACGATCTTGGGGCGTTCCTCGGCCCGCAGATCCCCAGGGACGACCCTTCTGAAGAGACGAAACTCGTACGAAACGCGTTTCCTGCGGTGGGATGACCCATTAAAATAAGGATTGTTAACCTGTCGCGGCTGTGCCCGAGGGACAGATATTCGGGAGGTGTTGGAAGAATCTAAAATACGACTTCTATCGTTTTTAGCATCATTGCGAAAGGGAAATTAAGAAGAAGAATGCTTAACAATTAGGAAGAAATAAGGGTTTTACAATGTATGACCGAGAAAAACCATAAAACTAGTCAGTTAACTATGTAAATGGAGAAAGTGCAGCGCAAGGCGATACGATTTGTTAAGAAATGCTGCGATAGAAAAGCAAGTGTTACGCAAATACTCTCAGAAACAGGTTTGGAATCCTCGAAAGAAATTAGATTAGGCTGCGATTGCTTGCTAAATTCAGAGAAAGTAGAGCGCAAGATGTAAATGTTATTATGCGACCCCCTTCTGCTACTTCGGCCTATCCGACAGTGAGCGTCAAATAAGAGAAACAGATGCGAGGACAAGTCGTTTTAGGGACTCATTCATTCCGAGAAACAACACGTGATAACAATAAGGTAAAGAGGTAATTCGAACCCTTGGTGTTTACACCACCTGCCACACGTCGAAAGGTGGCTTGCAGGATATTTATGTATATGTGTACTATGCAATCCCATCTTACGTGTTAATTAGATTCTGTGGGGCGTAAACGAAAGACGCGCGCATCCGATCAGAGAGCGTCCTTATTCCTCAACGACTGAAAGTAAGCCATTTCTTTTATAATTTTGAGGATTTTAATTCAGCCGTAGAAGCCGATGGTATGTACATACTAAAGGTATTTTTGGGTGAAAATCTTCAAAATCAACCTTACAAAAGATTTTGAAGGAAAATTTAATTTAAATGTTAGGTTTTAACAACTCCTATACGATAAAAAATAAATAAGAATTTAACGTGTGATATTTTATTTCTCTATAATTAATCTTGTTCATATTTTGCGTTATGTTAATGAAATCCTTAAATAATTTTATTTCACACAAGTCCACTCAAGACGTAATTAGACCGAATATATTCAAAGGTGTATAAATAGGGAGTGAAATTTGTCAAATGATGATGCTCTTCGAAGGTGATGAAGTCGATTTATAAAGAGGAGACACCTCTTAATTAAAAGAGAGACAAGGTGCAAATGGAGTTAAACTGGCAGCACACCTTTTTTCTTCATTTAGTCAGGATTTAAATGAAAAGGAAACACACACCGGTTTCACATGACAAGTGGCATTATTTTGGGCAGCAAGTATTCAGAATGCTGTTTAGTGGATGTAAATTAACTATACACGTACATACCAAGAGTTTGCTTTTAAATGTAAATCTGAATGTTATTTACTCATTACACTCAAACACTGACTTCGTGTTTTACTTAATATATAACTAAATAGTAATATTCCTTCAGTAGTCTCACTGTCTCGGTATGAACATTGTAGACTTTACAATAAAATTAAATGGAACGAATGGCATAAATATGGTGTCATCCGGAAAAACGAACAATGCTCCTGAATCAAACTGCTAGAGTTCTGTCTCAACAGAAAATAATGATACAATACAAATACTTTCCTTTCAGTTAAACGATTGAAAACAAGGAAATCCCACATTTACTCTCTTTCAATCAAGGAAATCACGGGGTATAGTAATTTTTAATTTTGTAATTACGTTGCAATTTGGCAACGCTGGAGAGCTGGAGTTATGAGTATAACTCCAGCTCTCCAGAGTTACCAAATTGCAAACGTAATTACAAATTTTTATGTTATACATAAAAATTAATATTGATATTAATTGCCTAGCATTTGCCCGTAGACGGAAGGGAAACCCCTCCAACAACCTTACGTGGGCAGTATAAAGTTTACGATCATATGTAAAAAAAACAAATATCTGTCCGTCCCCCTATTTATCTCAGAAACGGCTTGACTTAGAGATCTAAAACAAACTGCATTGTGTTTCCACGACGCTGAAACTCACAGGAAAACTATTTTCATCTCCGTAACGGCCCAGGTTCAAACCCAGGAGCAAAAAAATACGTTTCCATAAGAGATATACGTAAATTACGTTTCATGACTTGCAGAGGTCGTTTCTCTTACAAAATTAAATTAGAAACAATGGTCCTACGAAATTGAGACAAGTGACAAAAGAAAGGAAAATGATCATAGAATATTATTTCAGTCGTGAATCATTCATATAAATTGGAAATTGCGAGAACTTTGAGAACATAGACGTAAATTTTTTTCGGAAATAAACAATCCATCCCTTTGACGACCAAGGCAATTGTTGAAATTGATTTCAAGAGATATCCCATATAAATGCACAGGGATAATCAGTTAGTATACTTTTCCATAAGAAATGTACGTAAAATAGGTTTTAGTTACCTGCAGAGGTTGTTTCTTTTACAAAATTAAATTAGAAATAATGGTCCTACGAAATCAAGAGAAGTATCTAAAGAAAGGAAAATGATCATAGATTCTTATTTTTGTCGTGAAANAATCAGTTGTGATAATTTTTATCAGAAATGTACGTAAAGTAGGCCTTCGTGACTTGAAAACAGTAGAATAAGTATTATAAATAATGGTAAGAAATATATTGAGTTATTATGATCTTACGATGGAATTTTTTTGTGCTTAGTAGGACCAGATATATACGATAATAGATATATTTTTAAACTAAATTAAGTTCCGTCATGCTTGACGGGGGCGTTTACTAGTCATGACTTGAAAACAGTAGAATAAATGTTATAAATAATTTATATGATAAGAAATATATTGAGTTATTATGATCTTACGGCAGATTTTTTTGTGCTTAGTAGGACCAGATATATACGATAAAAGATATATTTTTAAACTAAATTAAGTCCCGTCATGCTTGACGGGGGCGTTTACTAGTTAAGACATAAAAAGTAACATAGTACAATAAAACTTTAATAAATAGTAAAATGTCTAATATAGCCACATACACAAATTATCAGCATTTTCGTGACATTTTAGTTATGGAGGTAAGAAAAAAAAATTTAGTGTATTAAAGTAACCAGTACGGCGATAGTGGTCCCTGCTAAAATTAAAAAGTTCCTTCCGTATGATAGAAATTCGTGCAAATTCTTCTTTCTAAGTCACGAAGATCCTATTACATGCAACTGACTCCGGTCTCACGGGTAAAATGAATCGAAAATATGTATGCGGCCTCGAGAAATTTATCATGGAAAACTTTTCTTTTGGTTATTGTCTCTGTGCCGTGAGTCGTAATGTCCTTTCTAAGAAAACTACTATTCGAAGGAACGTTTGGCTTTCTAGCGGTCTGCTTCTCCTCACAGATAAAATAAAACTTCCTCAACTGTTTCCCCAACACTTCGCGGATGATTTTCTGGTGGCACTAGTTTTAGTTCCCCTGATCCAGCCAAACTCCTCATTTTCTTACTCATCGTAATCATCGAGGGGTGAGAATGAAGTCGAGGCGAGATTGTAAACATGATTATCTCTCTCTCGAATTTCATCATTATTTAACCTCTTTAAACGGACGGAAAGTTTCAAATCGTTTCGTAATTATACCTGTTAGCGGAATCTCTAGTTATCGCAATCCTTTTCCAGGAGTTTTCTCTCTCTCTACTCCGATATAATTATCCACAATATGCTCACTAACTTTTCATTTATAGAAGTTACCGAGTATTACTTCATAAATCTAAGAAGAATCATACGTAACCAAATGTTCAGTGACATTTGTACCCTTTGTTAAAAAGAGTTTCGCCAAGTAATTAATCACCCGTTTCCTTTTTAATAATTTCTTGATTTTTTTATATACATATTTACTAGCTGAAGTGCCCGTAGATTCTCAACGATGAAAATAGAAGTCGGATTAAATACAGTTTACCTATTTGTACATACATAAGAGGAAATGACGTTTCGCATCTAAGTTTAGTCCAATGGGACAGGTTATAGAAAACAAAATTTTCTGTCTAATCCAACTTCTCATAGTTCGAAGCCGAAATCTACAATCAATATAATCAAAAATCTAAAATCAAAAATAAGAATGTGAATCATTAGGAAATTTCGTACCCATGAAACTTGTTTCAAGTTAATGTGCAAGTTTGCAAGATTTTCAACTTCTGGTTCTGGGAAATTTAATTGTGAAATAGGTTAAAAGTCCGAATTGATAGACAAAACGTTACTCATCCATCTCCATTAATTCATTACGGTGCTACATACGACCCTTGCCCCTGCAATTCATCACTGCAAATTGTTCGTGACTCTAATAGTTAAAATCTCTAAATAATTTCCTCCTCTTCATATCCTTAATTGCTTTTAAATGGGCCTAAATACACATGGATTCTGAAGGGAAAATGCATGAACTCGGAATCAACATTCGCATTGGTCGTCAGGGGGACGGGATGTTTAGAAACTCAAAAATTTACTAAATATTCGTATATGTTATCTAAATTCTCGCAACTTCGAAACGACACGACAATAATTAGAATATGGATACAATTTCCCTTCTTTTGATACTTATCTCGATTTTATACTACTATTCCTTCTACTTTGATTTCCTTTGATTTGCAAAATAAATAAGGTCTGTAACCGATGGATGAAAAATGGAACCTTACACGTATTTTCTATGTAAATCTGTCTAAACGATCTTGGTTCAAACCTAGCAAAGTTATCGAATGAAAAGGTGAGAGTACTTCCTTCCGGTTCTCAGAGAACACATTTGTATGCATAGTTTGACGCAAATCGGACAAACGGTGTGGACTCCAATCTCAGACAAACACACTAACAATCCCACAGAATTTCTCCTTTATATATACAGATGGCAGCATGTCCTCCTTTATATATACAGATGGCAGCATGTCCGGCCAACAAGTCGATACCATCGGTCGATGTGGAATGTTTGATCGAATGCCATTGGAATGCATCAAAACTCCTCCATTAATTAATCACTTAACCAAAGTTCAGTTGGTCAGAATAATTAGAGCTTTCATTAGATTTATTTCTCTCTCACTCACACAAATCTACACATTTCAAATTTTTCTATCATTGTAACTAATATAAATTTTTCTTAATTTATATTTTTTGGTAAAATGAAACTATTTATGTAAAAGGGCTTCAGTCCATGCGATGAAGATATAAAACTACGGCATAGAACCGGAACTGAATGGAAAATCGAAACCGAAAAAATTGATATCCATGAAACCGGAAACCGTTACTTGTTTCGTTTCGATTGTCGGCTCCCTTACATTTACTTAAATGTAATTAGAAGGTTTACCAAGCACATGGAGCAGAGACTTGCAGGTAATTATGGATAAGTTTTATTCTAATAATTAGTGTAATGTAGTGTACAAGAAAAAAGGCTAGAGTAAAAATACAAACTTTCAGAGGCATATTACATTACAGTCGGAGCGAAAAAAAGAAACGGTTCCAACCGGTTCGACGCTAGCAGGACGAACGAAACCGGAGCTGAACCGATTATTTTTCGTTGAACCGGAGCAGATCGAAAAATATTACGGTTCGATGCACGACATCAGACGCACTAATGAATTCTATTGAAATGCAATTATATAATGGTACCGATGGGGTACGCCCTCATGAGTACAGCTCTGAAGCATATTTTATGGTTTCTGGATAGCAGTATTTAGATATCATTACATATTGCCTTCATTTTGGGAGCGAGTTTCTCAATTATTTTTGCGAAAAATGTTATTTATAGGATTGGTTGTAAAGCCTGCAAAGTGGATATTTTGTGTTTCGAATCCTTTCAGTATTGCACTTATCTGAGTTGTTTCATAATACTTTACGTTGTTAAAGTAGTGACAGCACTACTTACGCAGAGGAGTAGTCATGGTGGTAATTTTGGGGGTTTAACCCCCCCTCATGAGAACAGAGCGAACAATAAATGAAAGTATGTAAGGGCAGCTTGAATTAAAACACCGTAGTAGATTTGCAGACTCTATCACATATTATACATATTATATTTTAAATTACATTTTGGGAGGAAGTATTCCAGTCCCTGGATTTTAGGTAATGAGGTGTTCACTCCATGGTTCTAAAACCCCCATTGACAAATCCTGTCTACGCCAATTTGCTTGCGAACGAAATATTAACACTTGAGCAGTAATCAATTTAAATTCTCCTTATGCTCTCCAAGAGAATAGAAAAAACAAGTATGATCACGATTCCATAATTTTTGATTTGAATGCATAATTATCCTTATCAGATTAATCATCCGAATCAGGATTTTCTCATATTTTCTCAGTCGAGAGAACTTTGAGCGCTAGAAAGGCTATTAGAACCTAGCACTCTTGTTTTTCAATGTAAGTTGTTAAAATAGCCTACGTACATTGAATTTAACGATGTTTTTCAAACCCTTTTGAATGGACGTTCGTGGAACTCTGTTTCTGCGAGGTAACATTAGGTTATTATTTCTTTATTAGGTACGTGTAAATTTCTTGAGAAGAAAAGCAACTTCTAAGGCGGCAATAATAGTATTTCTTGGCAAGGTGGAGAATCGTAGGTTCTTTGGATAGTAGATAGTGCAGTATGAGGCTTTCTAGACATTCTAGACATGGACCTTCGAACTTTGAGCCCCTCTCTCATTTCCTCGGTGGAACCTGGGCGAACGAGGAACAACTTTACTTTTGGACGACACCATTTCCTCGAGATTAAAGGTAAGTACATACGATGGTGTGGTTCTGGAGACAGCGCCGGAAGTTGGCTGTAAAAAATAGAGTAAAATCGTCGCAGGGTCAAAGGAGAGTCGAGCAAATAATAATTCTCTGAACGAGCAATGGAACGGAAAACGTCAATTTAGCCGCTTATTTGATTCTTACAAAAGGCGTACACGAATGAGAGCATTTTTTCTTCGCATCAACAACATTTTAACGAGGTAAACAAGTGAACGGCGCTATTCAACTGCAGATAAACTCTGTGCTCTCGTAAGAACGCAACAGAAGCCTTAGCGGTTAGGAGGTTAAAGGCTTCCAAAACATTCCCAGAAATGAAATTTCGAGTTTGTATTAATTATTCAAGGAGAAAATACCGCCTTGGGAGGCAGCAGAAAAGAATACTAAATATAACTGCGCGTGCGAATCCAAAATATGGACATTTCTCTCCAGAAATAATGTGCATTTATAGAAAAGGATGTAGTTGTTAAGTCATACTATAAATTAGAATTCATATCATTCTGTGAAAAGTAAATCATTACAGCAACAAGAAATATAAAAAAGGACTGTTTATTAATATATCGATACCTTAGATTAGTTTGAATGCTCATGCCCTCTGGCAAATACCACCGCTGCTGTTTTGGAAACTTCGTCTCTAAGTTATTTGATCTCAGTCGCACCTTATATTTTGATGATCGTCATTTGAGAAACATACAGCCAATTATATCCTGGAGTACATAATTATCGTAGAAATATTATTCGTACTTCTTATTTTTGCCTCGGTAACTCGTAGAAGCGTAACTGATTCTTTTTCGAGGCAATCGAAATGGAAATTCTCATTCGTTTTATATTCAGAGGTAATGGCGTCTTCTTTATGCAATATGTTTGCACTCTTTCTCTATTTCAAATCCCGAAGAATTCTTCATATCCTGAACAACAGTTAAAAGATGCATTTCCGCGGACTTATTGTGCGATACTTCAGATAACTACTATGCGACAGCAGCAGATTCTAGAATTGGAGAAAACGAAGTTATTTAAATAAAACTGTGAGAACGCCCGTAAAAGTGAAAATCATCAGATAGAGCCGTCAGGCGGAAGAATCATTGCTTAAGTGTATTAAGGGCATGACATTTTCCCGGAGAACGATCTAAAGCCGCTTTTACCCAATGAAAACTGTCGTTTGAGTCCCTTCAAAAGTTGAGCCAAAATAATAATCTATTTCTCCCCAACCTCCCAAGACCGGATAATGGAAAAAGAACGGGAATTTATTTTCTTTCGAACGAATTGGGACTGAATCCGGACCGTAGAAAAACTCTGTTGTGTGGTTTTCTGGGAATGTATGGCCGGCCCTACGATGGTTTCGAGAGTCCAAAACAATCTTCTTTAATTAAGCCCTAATTCGAGCGAGAACTCACTCTGCTGTGGTTTCCGTCCACGAAGAACTCGGCTTCGGATCGGCCTGCCCCAGTCTTGATTGGCGGGGCCATAAACTCGTCGTACACACCACCGCCACCTTGGCTCTGCTCATCCAAGATGTCCGACCGTCCCGATTCTGCAAACGCCTTCACTCCGGCCGACGAAAGCTCTCCAACTCGGAAGAGGGTGAAGGATTTGTCGTGTGACCGTCCTGTTTTCGGAATAAACAATACAATCAATGCAATAAACAGTACGATGCAGTTAGAATGTGTCGATCTTGTTAAAGTGTATTGTTGAAGCTGGACATTTTGTGATGTTAGTTATAATTAGTAATATATCATATATATATAAAAAGCAACTGTCTGTCCGTCACCTTAATTATCTCAGAAACGGCTTGACTTGAAGAAGAAAGAAGATTTGAAACAAACTGCATTGTGTTTCTACGATGCTGAAGCCCCCAGAAAAACTATTTTCATCTCCGTAACGGCCCAGGTTCAAACCCAGGAGCAAAAAAATACGTTTCCATAAGAGATATACGTAAATTACGTTTCATGACTTGCAGAGGTCGTTTCTCTTACAAAATTAAATTAGAAACAATGGTCCTACGAAATTGAGACAAGTGACAAAAGAAAGGAAAATGATCATAGAATATTATTTCAGTCGTGAATCATTCATATAAATTGGAAATTGCGAGNTACATAACTCCGTTTATTACATACATTTCTTATGACTCAAACATTCAGGTCCAAACGTGCGTTTAGATAAGCTGCATTCATTGTCATCAATTTGACACAGCAAAATGATAGATAGGAGTTGATAAAACAGTACCTTAATCTCTTGATTCAGTACTAAACCCCCAAAAATAAAATGTTCACAGAATTACATTTGGGGCATACAAGCGCGATCCGACAACTGTTGAGAGCTACTCTTTTTTAAGTCGCAGATTTTATTCAATCGCACGCTGTGAATCGTTCACAAAATAAAGTGTAAACGTAGTAATAGCGAGAGTTCTGTCCGAGGGCAATTTTCGGCGTAGATTCGCAGTCGCAATTTCCCGAAAATTACATTTCCGAAACATCTCAGTTTAAGTAGTACATGGAAAAAGAAGGGACCGCCATTTATAAGAGCGGATCAAGAAAAAGGCAGTGGTAGCGCCACCAGTGAGGACGGCTGCAATTTCGAGGAAGATGAGTTTTTAACGGAGACGTTACTGAAATTAGGTCTGGAAGCTTAACGAGAAAACGGCAGATGAATGAGTAGAAATATATGAGAACCGTGCAAATAAATCCAAAACCAAAAAAAGGTATGAAGGATGTTTCCACCAGATTGAATTTATATAATCGCTGCGATTGGCATCGGGCGAGTGAATATGTATTGGTTTTAATACAGCCGTTTATTTTTGTATCTTAGGATATGGAATGTCACAAACGAACAAATAAATCGTGGATAGCTTTAAGATTATGATTGGCTGAATCAATATTCCTTTTAAGAAAAAAATAAGTGAACCAATTTGAATTACCTAAATATTTTAAGTTTTCCATCAGAATTAGATAAAAGCTCGAAATAGCCGTTCTTTGAGGCCGTTCATTATAGACTCTCAGGATATTTCCATAACACCTTCATAGTATTATTTGTTTTGATTTTCGTTAAATCTTCTTTGTACGTAATAAGTGCAATGTGCTTTTCAGATGAGAAGGAGTTTTTAAATTTACAATTACATGAGAATCGCGGTGATTGGTGGACACCGCCGGTGTAGGATCTGCATCGTATTTAGGAGTCATCTCCGTGTAGATGCACTTCACCTGTTGGATATACGTCGACGTAACCGATTCGTACCACATGTTTCATGAATGTCATTGAATTCTCCGAGTGTATGCACGACGCCGACTTTCTTTGGATCACCAGCGTTTGCAGTCGTGCCACGTATTTGCTTTATAGTTTACACGGAGTAATCTGATAAAAAATTGAGTTGCGGAACTCGATTTGGCATCGGTGACTTTCCTATTAAACATTTAAACGCCCCAGGGGCGTATCTTTATAATCAAACCTAAGATCTCAATTTATACGATACGAATCATAGCTAAGATTTTCAGACGCTGTCTATGGATTATTTATGCCATAAATTAGGAACGACAGAGCTGCGCCGTCCGTTTCCAGGAAACTGCCGCAACAAATAGAGATATTTCATTTCCCGTTAAGTCTTAATTGGATAGTGTCTATAAACAAATTAAACGTTACAGTTTTAATGATCGAAATCAAGTACGAAATTCTGGTATTTTTCGGCTGATATTATTGGTAACTTTATATTAATGCTAGAATAAATATACTACGAAATAATCCAGTTAATAGTGAAGTTATCGGATAAATTTTAAATGAAGAAAGTATTTCATATCAAAGCTTGCAGATAAATGTTTTCCTCAAAAGGAATGGTTACAGTCTCCCCAGAATTCGTGATATATTACCTCAGTCTGGGACTAACTTGGTTTGCGAGTGTTTTGCAGAGTAAATATTTTTAACAAACCTTAACTTAATATACGAGCGAAGTATTGCAATGCATGGAGTAAGTATATGCCCTTTGTGCATAGAGAATCACGTGATCACTGCTTCACTAATAATTATTATTATGTATACAAATGTTTTTAGGGTTTGGAATGAATCATCTGAGTTTGCCTTTATTCTTATGAATAAATCACTCCGATGTGCTTCGGACCACGGGCACGTTTCCTGAACGAATTACGCTCGCAATCCGAGGTTTGACTGTACCTCATGTAGTATGAATAGTCATGATACTTGAGAATTTCATTTTAGTACCCAACCGCTAGTTGAAAAATAAAATTTATCCATATATTTTCAGTAGATTAACCTCCTTACAACACTGATTTTTGCGAAAACGTTTTATAGGTTCAATGGAAATTAAGCCACTAGTACTCTGCTTCGTGGACTATGCCCAGGCCTTTGACTCGGTAAGTACCTCCTCCACACTGGAGGCACTGGAGAAACAAGGGATAGATACAAAGTACATCCAACTTTTACGCAGCATCTACAAGGACGCCACAGCCTCTGTAATGCTGCATGAAGAAACGGAGGAATTTCGGATTGAGAAGGGAGTGAGACAAGGCGACTGCCTTTCACCAATTCTTTTTACAGCCGTTCTGGAAGAAGTCTTTAAAACCTTAGACTGGGAGGAAAGAGGCCTACGGATCAATGGAGAGCACATCAGTCATTTGCGTTTCGCAGATGATATAGTACTCTTCGCAACCAACGGTGAAGATCTAGCATCAAGACTTCAAGAACTGAACGCGGCTGGGCAGAAAATAGGACTCAGGATAAACTTATCGAAAACTAAGGTAATGTATAATTCTTTTGCAGCACAAGTACCAATCCTACTACAAGAGGTACCCCTTGATGTTTGTTCAGAGTACACTTACCTGGGACAACTGGTTACGACAGGAGAGAAAAACAGGATTAATGAAGTGAATCGAAGAATGAAACTTGGCTGGAGTGCCTTCGGAAGAAACGCCCATATTCTGAAGTCGAAAATGCCAATGGTCTTGAAGAGTACCAGTTTTGACATATGGAAGTGAAACATGGGTGTTAAACGCAGCAATAACCCAGCGACTTCAGACTACACAAAGAAGTATGGAACGATGCATGCATGGAATCACAAGAAGAGACAGGAAACGCAACACCTGTGTTAGGTAGATAACAGGAGTGACAGACATCATAGATGAGGTAAACATTCTCGTTTGCAACCAAATTCCGCACGGAAAATGCTAAACTTATCACGCTCGGTCGCCATATTGTAATATGCCCAATGAGAAAATAATATTAATAAACAATATTGTCACCGATCAATCAATTTTATTATGCGTTCTGAACAAAATTTGGTAAACAATAATTCGGAAAAATTTCTCTTGTAGCCATAAAATTTCTGTTGCTCAAATAGTGAAAGTTGAATAACGATAATCCTTAGCATATTTTTATGTTTAATTCTTGGTATACAATAATAAATGTAAATCATATATATATATAAAGCAAATGTCTGTCCGTCCGTCCGTTTGTCCGTCCGCCTATTTATCACAGAAACTTGCTTAGAGATCTGAAAAAACTGCATTGTGTTTCTACGATGCTGAAACCCCCAGGAAAAGTATTCTCATCTCTGTAAAGGCCCGGGTTCGATCCCAGGAGCTTAGAATACGTTTCCATAAGAGATAAACGTAAATTACGTTTATATGAATGAAGAGCTTCTTTTGACAAAATTAAATTAGAAACAATGGTCCTACGAAGTTAAGACAAGGATCAAAAGAAAGGAAAATAATCATAGAATCTTAGTCGTGAATCATTTATATAAATTCGAAATTGCGAGAGCTTTGATAAAATACACGGAAAATTCGTAAAATTTAGGAAATTATCCCTTAAAATCCCTTGGACGACCAAAGCAATCGTTGAAAATTGATTTCATGAGTTATCCCACATAAATGCACGGGGATAATAAGTTCTTATAATTTTTATAAGAAATTTGCGTAAAGTAGGCTTTCATGAATTGAAAACTGTAGAATAAATATTATAAATAATGGTAAGAAATATATTGAGTTAGTATGATCTTACGGCAGATTTTGTTTGTGCTTAGTAGGACCAGATATATACGATAACAGATATATTTTTAAATTAAATTAAGTTCCGGAGTGCTTGACGGGGGCGTTTCTAGTCATTAAATAGGTTTTAATTTTTGACGATGATGTTCCCTATTTATATTTACTCGGCTATATTCGCTTTTCGGCGAAAATCTGTTTAAAATATAAAATGGTAAACCGATAAATGTAGAAAAAATCGCCGAGCTAAGCAAATGAATGGCAATTTATTTTTACTTATGTATCACAAAGAACGTTTGCATTCTAAAAACAGAAATATTCCGGAAAGAAAAATTAATTCCTACTCTTCAGATTAATATTCAATCACATTTAATGTGTATTCACAAATATTATCGATCAGGGACACTACTTGCACTTGAGGCGACGGATAAAAGACCGATTGGGGGCACTTTCACTCACTGTAACTGCGTTCAAGTACAGCTGTAACTGCGTTCAAATTACAATTCGCTTAAAACTCGTCCTCGGTTTGGTGCCATTCATCATCGCACTTCCACGCCAACTGGCGGACAATCTATGAAACATTTTTGAGTCCGCAGAATCCGAGCGAAGGGATAAACGGCGGATAAAGGGCGCCAAAGACAAAAGGTTTTGTGGAGTTATTGAGAACGAGAGGGGAATCATTACTCATTAATAACGAGGAATTCCGCGCGAAAGCTCAAAGGGCATCTCACGTCCTGTGTTCGTACGCGCATTCCACGTGATCTTCCGCTTAAAGGTATTGCTCACAATTCAAAGAGGGGTGAAAGACGGGTGGAAAGGGACACAGGATGCTTGCAGAGGTGTGAAATGGTTTAATCAATTGTCTTCTTTGCAAACACCGCCTTCATTCCGATGTTTTATTTTCATTTCCTTTATCTCCGACGCCCATTCATTTGTTTGCTGAATCATTGATGTATATCAAAACTTATTGCTTCGAAAGTGAACGGAAGCCAATTATTTTCTTCTCTGACATTCTGACAAATTACAGCGATGGAGTTTGAAAAGTGGCGACGTATTGAAGTGGAGTTAAAATCACGTTCTTCGTTTCAGACTCATTTGATCGCATTTTTCGATAGAAATAAATTTTTTTAACTTTGGGACGTTTTAGTTTTCGAGAATGAAACGCTGTAGAAATTGATTTTATGCTGTTCATAGTTAACATATTTTTACATGTCAACAGTCTCAGGACAAAAATATCATTTTTAAATGTGTATTATATGAAAAATTACAAGTGAACCGAGAATACCATATATTATTCTTACTCGAATTTGCAAACTGTGATTTTCTGAAAATTTTTTATCCATTTTGAATCGTACGGGTTGAGTTGTCAAAAACTGTAAAGATACAAGGATTCATTATTTATCTTCGCAATATATGATCAAAATATTCCACAAAATATTAAATTGATGTTATCCATTTCTTTGGTATTCGTCTCCCCTTTGCTTCGCGAATGCAATGTTAATTAAAATATATGTGCTGAAGTGTTGTTTGAGTCGAGTTTTTGCAAAGCAATGCTCTGAATCACTTTTTATTTACCTCTGAACACAATGGAATATACCGATTACATTATCTGCACTATTGGATGCAACTCGAATGGGATCAATCCGCCCCGTAGGTATCCCATTTCGGGCATAACAATCTTCTCTCAAAGCGCTGCCGAATCCTACATTACGGAGATGCACCCATCGAATTATCTCCTTTAAAATCGTGGAAGGTTTACGAACGATACGACGTTACGTTCAATGCAATTCCTTTAGCGCCAATACGCGCATTTGCAACTTTGCATTCAACAATTAAATAACTCTCTTCCAAAAATTACATTTCTTCGCAGCAGTTCTGCTCAAAGAGTTTAAAAAATCAATATATTTTATGCAACACAGTAATCATTTTCACAAATTTGTAAGTTCAACGTTTATTTTGTACAATTCCGTTGTGCGTAGGTAAAACTAATTTTAAGATGAGCAGAATCTCTACTTAAAATTACTCACAAGGGAAGTATCACCTTTGCATTCGCTCGAGCCTTGTTAACAGTATATTCCTCACACCTAATAGTGAAGTCTCCGAACTTTTAATCTGCTAGGCCATTGTTTATGCATTTGAAAATTTACGCAACTGTGTTTTAACCGTACACTATCAAGCAGATCGCGACATTTTCCACGTAAGAAAATGTATTCTCGCACAATGTAAGAAATGTATTCTCCCAATTGTATTTTTTTCACAAATAACATATTTTTGACCATCAAATGTCCTCCTCTTACCTTCTAGGCATTCTTTAGATTTTTGTTAACATATAATGTGTAATATAATGTTCGAATATACGTTAGTTCGGTACTCCAGATTCTGTGATACTGCTATTCTAATGAACAGCGACACATGTCGTGTTATCCTCAATAGGAAACCCGAAAAAAAATGACATCGTTCCTAACTATTATAGGTTCGATCCTGGAAGGTCTCTAGTTCCCGATTTATCCATAAGAATGTATTGTGCGGATTTTTTTGTTTAATTAGAGTACTTACCGTGACGATAGACACTCGAGATATTGTTAGAAATGTTTTTGTAATGTTAATGGCAAATATTTTCTCCAATGTGGTCTTGGGTTCGACGCCATACCAATACAAATTTCTCCCATGAGAAATGAATTGTCAGATAAATAATGTCCTCTTTTATTTGAAAATGAATTCATCGATCAACTAAGGCAACAGTCTTTCTGGATTACCAGTCTTTCTTAATATATTTTATGGAAAAAAATACTTAAAAGATTTGTAGTTCACTCGATCTAGAAACCTCCAAGACGGCAAGGATTTCATAGTGGTTTGAATCAATTAAATTGCTACGGTTTAATGTGAATTTGCGGAATATCGTATTATTTAACGGAAATTTCGGAAATTGGAATTCGGGAATTCATCTCTAGCCTATCTCATTCCTAGCTCATCTCATTCCTAGCTCATCTCATTCCTAGCTCATCTCATTCCTAGCTCATCTCATTCCTAGCTCATCTCATTCCTAGCTCATCTCATTCGTAGCTTATCTCATCTCTGATATTGTCATCAGCGAATAATGTTATCACTTTTTCTTTTATTCCAACCTTATATCGTTGTTAAGGATTATATGTAAGTAAAAGTATCTAAGTTAAGATCTAAGATGGAATTTAAGATAAATATCTCTTCATCTCCCTCGATTCGATGATAACAGAGGTACCTCTTAATAACAACTTCTGAGATTAAAATATTCCTTTTAAAGGAATTGTATTTGCGAGAACAGTTCAGAACCAGTTCGGTACTTTATCGCATTCGCAGGATGATTTTCCTTGCCTCCGCTTAAAACCGCGGACTGCGCCTGCGCTGCTGCTCCGAACTGGTCCTGAACTATCCCAGTGGGATTGATAACCCGAAGGTGACGAAATGTATTTGAATAGAATGAATGAGAGACTTCTTAGGGTAAATAAAAAGTTGTCCAATTCGGAGAAAACAGACCTCACGGATCGACATGGAGAAGGAAAGGTAACGCTTTTCAAAGGAAGGAGAGGTAACGAGCGTAAGGGGGGGCTTCTGACAATGATTTTACGTCTTAGAGAGTATTTTAAGGGGTCGACGGCGACAAACAGAAAGGATTTGTCGGAAGGGTCGAGTGGGAGGGGTAGAAAAGTAAGTTTCGGGAATGAAGCGATCGGAGGGCAAAACAAACGTAAAGTAATCAGGCAGCGCGACCTGGAGCGAACGTTAACTCCCCCTTGGGGTCAAAGCAGTGGCCCAAAGATGCATTAATTAGAGGAGTTAGGCGTACATTTTGGGATAGCCAATGGCTACGGACCACAGAAAGGCGGGAGCTGAGGAGAATTATGTGGGGATGTGGACTTGCGACAATCGCGCCCTCTTGGAAAGACGAAACTTCTCCATTCAACCCGTCCCATTCTGCTCTTCTTTTCCCGTTTTCTCCCCATCAGCGAGCAGCTTTTCGCCACCCCCGCCCGTTTCCTCTTCTTTATCTTCCGCCTCTACCTTTGTTCTGCAAAGTGCCTATGGAGTCGGGCGAAATGCGGAGGAGATATGGTAAGAACAAATTGCCAGTGTTTTATCCACGTTCTTCGCTCCCTCCTTTTTAGGCCCCTTTACTCCTCCGGCAATTTATCTTCTTTAAACCGATGTCTCACGTCCTCCGCGGGAGAATCCATTCCCGCGCACGGGTACATAAAAGGTACCGTTGTCCTGGATACGACCTCAAATACTATATCAGCCATTAATTGCTCGCCCGCTCTCCGATAACCTCAAATATTTAATATACTGCGAGCGAGGGATCGATCTTCCGATAGCACCAATGAAATACAGCACCGGAATTAAATTTAAAATACTATTGGGTGCTCTCGTTTCCATGCTTTAAATATTAGTGGAAGATCCGAAACTAAACGGTTCGGAATTTACCAGTTGCTGTAGTCGGAATTAGATGATGAAATGGCACGAAAACATTTTAATTGCTTAAATAAATGAACTAGGAACTATTTAATAAATTACGTAAATAAATGTACTATGAAAAAATAAGTTGATTCTTGAGTGAGAAGTTTATCAAAACTGGCTATATCGCCCCTTTTACCTCTTAACTTATTAAATTCATGCTGTTACGATTATAGAAAAATTATTGCGGAGCGCATTGAAAAATTTCAATCCTTATTTGATTTTTGCAATAAAACCAAAAAGAAATCGACTAAACGGAGGAAAGGAAAATTCTATTCTATCAATAAAAAGAAAAATAAATCTCATTACTGGAGTACTAGGCGCCTGGATCCATCCGCTGAAAAAATTTGGAGAGGGAATGAGGTGACTAGACAAGATGAGGAGTGAGGAAGTTTACCAATGCTTTCTTCACCCAAACAGAATTTTATTAGAGGAAAGAGTCCGCATGAGTCAAGCAGAATGACCTTAAGAAAATCATCTTCTCAGTACTCAATAAGCAGAAACCAAGACGAGTACCATTATAGAGCATCGTACCTCAGAGGATTTCATAGCCATGAACAAGGCACACAAAAGTAAGTTAAATATAGTTTCTTCATCCTCTGCCAAAAGAAATATGAAAAATATTGAATTTATCAATATGAGGTCGTATCCTATAATATCATAAAAGATTCCATTGTTTAAGAGAGTAACTTCACATTTCTAATTTAACTTAACCTAATTTGCATCTCTGACCAAGTGTAGGAGGTTTAGATGACTCCCAACTCTAGAGGGGAGTCATTTGTATGTGCCTAAGGTAGAAAAGACTCTGTACCTAAGGATACAACTGTACCTAGGTTCAATTAACTCCTCCCCTAACCGATGGGAGTCATCTCTACCGGGTAGTCATCTGTACCATTTACACCGGCTTATAAATGCTAGGTTGGAATTTTTATATTTTTGAAAGCAAATTTTAGTCACCATTGGATCCGTCAATGAGTTTATAATCTCATACATTACTTAGATATCTATGCGATAGTGAAAGCGGTTGTAATGAAAGTGGATGGCTGACAACTGAGTCATTGTTTCAACCACGTTTGCAAGTGCATTTCATCTTATGTATAGCATTTACAGCGACAGGTACTTGCCGTGTAACAGAAACAAACATAAAATTTGATTCTTTAGTGGTTGATGCTTCACTTTATTATTGTAATTAATTTAATGTGAACATGTACATATGAATGCAACTAAAGCTGAAATGTGCTTAACTCAACTGAAATTAAAACTAAACTGAAACTAAAGCTGAAATGAAAGCTGCAATGAACCCAAAGTTTACATGTTTCGAATCGATTGATAGCAATTATAACTAATGTTAAGTATTGTTTATTAAGTTATACATACAGGTATACCATATTTATATCACTATCAATTCCGTCCGTCTTGACTTAGTGGTAGGTAATATGACGATGATAATAATGGCGATGATAATAATAAGACACAACTTTTATCCCCACCACAGGAGTAAGTACTCCTATAGTACGGGTAAAAGTTGTGTCTAATTATTCTCATCGCATTGATATCCAAAAATCCAAAACGGTGGACACAAAATCAATTCTCACCTCCATCAATGAAACTCGACTATTCTGTCGCATATTTTAATTAATCGATGTTTCTAATAAATATATTGATGAGAACAACAAATAAAATACAATTCTTAAAAATCTAAAATCAAAATCTTTCCTCTAACCTCAGACTTAGTCGCTTCGCTTTCTCGATGCGGGAAAAACGATGCGCAGAATCTCTCTTCGCCATAGTCTATCTCCTGAATTTCTCACTCAGCTTCTATCCCCTTATGTAACTTGGTAATTCCCTTCCTTCTGAGTTTACTTCGCCTAATCCTTCCGATCGGAACTTCTGAATTGGGTTTAAGTAGAGTAGTAATCTTCGCGAGGATGTAATGCTAACAATCTAGGTCACAAGATTTGATGAATGTAGCTGACCCGCTGTACTAAAAAATTTATATATCCGTTTTCGTTTGTTACTTTCTGGAGAAGAATGAAATATTAATTGTGTCAACGGTAAGGTTTGCTCATGAAATCTGACCTCTTTACATTTAAGAAAACTGCTGTGAAAAGAACGAGGTATTCATTTAAATGTAAACGTGAATTACGGAACATGACATTAACCCTCGTATCTGTTGAGTTCATGTGTTATAAGGAAATTTATGTTTACCATCAACGATATTTGCTTAAAATGCTGACTTTCAGTCATTATGATAATTCAAAGGATATTTTCCATAATTAATATTTTCGGCCTCAAAATATTAATTCTTTGAATAAAATCCCCGAAATAAATGTCTCTTGGGAATTATAAGAAAAGGATTTCGTTTAATTCATTAGATGATCTGAAAATAAATCAGAAAGATGAACTTAAGCATATTTTCTGATTGCTGAGATTGATTAAACTTTTACTTTCGGAGTGAATAATATTATCTTGAGTCATATTAAAGCTATTTTATCTGCATGATAGGGAAAGATACCTTTGTATCTCATTATCTGATCGCTAGTGCACCAGTACTCTCATTATGGTTACATTCCATTCACAGTAATTTTAAAGTTATCTTTGAGTCAATTTTTTACTAAACCTAATGTCTATGAAAAGTAGTGGGGATATTTCAGGGGATAATTATCTCAATGGAAAAACGCAATGAAGATCAATGCCGTATAAATAACCTTCAAATGAATAATTTTCTGTAAATATTAAGGGAGAGATTGTGATTAAAGTGTGATCAATTTTTAAATACAAAATAGAAGATAAACTGTAATTAAATTTTCATCTCTATAATTTTCAAAGCTCGTACGCTGTTGGTCGACTAATACCTCGAGATAAAGTAATTTGAGCTTAAATTTTCACCATACAACCCAAATGGTATTGGCTAATGATTTCTTCTTTTTCATAATTTATAACATTATATTCCTTTAAATGTTTAACTCTATTTAATTGGCAGGAAAATATTTAACTGTTTGAGAGGAATATTATTCGAGAAATTTTGTCCATTGCAGAAACCAGTGGAAACCGAATTATGCTGCACTAATGTGATTGTTGGCATAATTGTTTTATGAAATGCCACTGATGAGGAATAATTCAAACGCTTAGATTTTCCTAAAAAGACACTAATAAAAAAGATTCAGCAGAAAAATGTAAATAAAGTTTTGAGATCCCAAACCACGGTCTGAAAGACACAGACGGTTACTCATGTGTCTGTTCCTTTTTATGAATATGGAATGATAAGTTGTTATTATGGAAGTTTGAAGTTTTTATTTATTGGTATTATTCTGGAAAGTGTTCATAACTTTCTTCAAGCTGTTGTGATTTCAGAGCCCTGATTTCTATAACGTGATTTCATGATTTAATTGGTCTACTGGGTAACCTAAGCTTTGCCGAAGGGGTAGAGAAGAGAAAATTTAAATCTTTTCATCATTAGTTTTCTACCTTTTGGTAGGTTCACGTACCCTAATATTCCCCTACTAATCGCCATTTCCTTCAATGGGGAAGGACCACATGACCTTCACGGTTCCCACACCACCCTTTATGTCATCTAACAACTTTTGTCTTCCCCTCTGCTTTTTCCCTTATATTCTTCCCTCAATTACATTCTGCAGCAATTCCTCTACTATCAATATATTTCCCTCCAATATCCTCTGCCGAAAATTAATTACTTATTTAATTAATATTAATATAAATTAATTATTCAATTAAAACCATCTCTTCCTTGACCATCTTTAGTACCTCTAAGGTTGTTTTTCTAGCAACACCCTATCCATTCTACCCTACAGCCACATCTCGAAAGTCTAATTACTTTGTCCTCCTTTCGCAAGGTCCACGTTTCAAACCCATATAGCAAAATTAAATCATTTAGCATATATAAGATTTAGATTATATTGATTGTAGTAAAATTAAACTATGCAAAATACTTATAAAATGATTTTTTATATATATTTTTAACAAAGGTTTGCCACTGTTTAGCGTAAACAAGGCAAACCCAGTTTTTCCTCCATCTAGCAACTTTCATATCTATACACCCAATCGGACGTCACTTTCCACGTAATCTAACGTCAACCAGTTTATGTCCGAATTCCCGCGGCAAAAAAATTATGGGGTAGAATGACGATTTTCTAACCTCCGGACGCTCTTGAGAAGAAAGCAACTCCTACAATTGTGAATCTAAGTTAAGTAATTTGCCTTATTCATTTGGAACGGAGGAAATTCCGCTCACAAGCGCTGATTCTTAAGTTCGTTCGAAGCAATCCAGCCAGAGGGCGAGATGAATTTTAGAATTTGAAATGGATTTTTCTGAGCTCTTTGCATTGCGTCATAAAATCTGTTATTCTGCATTTCTGAGGCCGGGAGAATGGTCTGTAATAATATTCGCCAAAACTGAGCTATGCGATACTTCCCCGCTTGATTCCTAACCCTCGCCGTTTCCAAAATTCCAATCTGCGGAAGCGCACATCACTTGTCACATTTTTCCCCGCTGATGACTTTCCTCCGAAAAGATCACGCAATTTCCTCTTGATATTTGCCGATGCTCGATTCGCTCAATGAGTTCGTCTTTCGCCAATCGGTAATGTATATGAATCCAAAGGCCATTCTTTTCGAAAACATCGCTCCTTCGATAAGAATATCACGTATATCGTTACATTCCATTGTCGGAAAATTTTACCAATCGGAATATCATTTTCTGTTATCTCTTTCGCATTGTGCTCAGCCCATAAATCTGCTAAATTTGTATGCCTTCCTTCCGCAGCCCCCTGATAATGATTTTCCGATATTCAGGATTTTGTTTGGCAAAACGTCGATTTTCAACAGTTGCTTCCCAACCGGAGACAACCAAATAACGAAATGCTGTCATGATTTTAAAAGGAATTTCCACCCAAGAATTCCATCAGCCGTTGTCTATGAGCTACACAAAAGGCTGAGATCGGTGATGGAATGGTGGTGGCATGGAAACTTGTACATGAAATTTACTAAGCTTAAAAAATATAATATTAAAGAGAATTTTGAAATTTGACTCCATTAGTGCAATAAAAATTAAAGCTTTCTCAAATGTCTTAGACTGCGCTCTGTGTTTCATTCATCCAGAAAGTTAGAAAAAGTAGCGCAATAATGCATCGGAGGGCTAACATGCAATAAAATTGCAAACACAGGTGTAAATTTTAGTATTTTTGTTAGAAAATCCAAATCACACAAAGCCATCACGAGATTCGTTTTTTATTGGGTTTTTTGTAAGATGTTGAGTATATCATGCATGGGCAACCTGTCTTTAACATATAACTAGGTATTATTATTATTATAAGATATACACAGCTGATATGTAAGGAACTAGGTGGCAGTGTTCGATGTCATACAATAAATAAATGAAATGAACAGAATGACGCATCGCTATCATTAAAACTAAAAAAAAATACAATACGAATTGATCAACATAAATACATGTTACAAAGTTAAAACAATATTTAAAACTTATATTAACCCATATAATTTACACGAAGTAATACTACACTACCATATTTCCAACTGTATATATTTACAAAAACTTACAATATTTACAACAAATTATGCCGCTGTGTATATCTTAACAGTTAGTTTATTATTTTTTGTTTTTTCTTAAATGTCCTTTAATCAGCAGGAAATGGATTGAATACTCGTACTTCTTCAGGTACATTGCAGTCCAATATGGATCTATTTTCGAATGAAAATTTACCGATATCGTTTCTTTTTATACAAGCACGTACTTTGTACCCGTTATCGTTTTTCCTTAGATAAGATGAATCTATCAGTTTAGAAGATAATTCTTTCCAAGCAGGTTTATCCGTATATGCGCAGTAAAAACACACAAATCGAAAAACTTTCTCCAAAGTGTCCCACTGAAATACCAAAACTACGCCCACCTCCCCGTAGAAAGAAAAAATATCATCCGTCATAAAACATAATATCACCAAAGGAAACATTATATTATAAAATAATTGATGATTGAAGTTCTATACAGAAAGAAGTTGTAGGATTGATCAGAATTACGAGATTGAATATTTTGTCTTTATTTTCTTGCCTTTTGGTCGTTTTTTAGGAACATAACCTTCATGAGATTCTAAACTCTTATTTTCTGAAAGCACTAAAAACATACCCTACGCTGGAATTTTATTTACATTTCAGAAAGAGAGATTTTCAATGAACCCTTTTTGTATTAATTGACATTCAAAGACATTCATATGTATTCACAGACATATATTCATCGTTTAAGTTAGAAAGTTAAAATTTAGGTTTTTTTCTGTAAGAAATTTTTAGCACTATAAAGTTATTAAATACAAATACGAAAACTTACGATAATAACCGGTTACTGCCGTAAAATCATTAAAAATGGAATAAAATAATGAAGATCACTCTTCAGTATTCTACTTTTTCAATGTATATGGAATACGATCAAAAAGGGAGAACAAACAGCCGCCTCTACTTTCGAGACCCAAGGTTGATGTGAATATTTCACAAATGACCGCCTCCATTCTGCAGCAGTTAATCCCCGTTGTAGTTTAGTTATGTATACTTACAGTTCATTGTATGTACAGTTCATTTGATAAAGTCATCAAAATTACTCATGAATTCAACAAAGGCGATCTTTTCCCAATTAATCTCGCATTCTGAAAATCAGTCGATTTCGTTTCTCGTAACGTTTCCACTTAATTAACTTGTTAACCACTCTTACTATACCTCGCTGTTGATTTCGATAACAAACTTACGTTAAATTCGTTGAATGGACAATGACGTGTGCAGGAGAAAAATGGGAGTAATAAAGTAACAATAATAATGATAACAAAACGTCTTAATTTGGACAAGGTTAAGACTAAAAGTCTCTTCTATCCAACCCATCGCCAAATTCCATACATTTATTAATCTTCAAATAGTAGAAAAGATAAATAAGAAGGCAAATGGGAATATAAAAATTCTAAGAGAATCTTAGGGCAAAGTTATCTGTTATAAATATCTATTATAAAATGCTACCGATAGTCATAGCTAAATGATGCGAAAGAACATTACAAGAGACTAAAAATTATAAATACACTTATTATACACATAACAAATGCACATTTGATAAAAATATTAGCAATTATAATTTATCAAACCAACCAACCAACAGATTTGATTCATAGTTAGAGCAGAAAAATTCAGTAATTTTGGAATTACAATCTGACTCAAGGTTGCAAAATCGAAGATATGGAATCTTCTTTAACTGATATCAAAGTATATTTATCCCGAGGCTACTCATATGCTATTCGCTTTAGCCGATAAACTTCAAGAAGGAGAATTTCGCTCACCTGTAGAAAAGGATATAAAATATTAGTTAACTAGTAGGCGCCCCATCAATCGTTTAATTTACTTTTAAAATATATCTATTATACCGCAGCCGGAACTTTGGTCCGCGGAGATTTGGTCCGCTACGTTTTGGTCCGCTACGATTTGGTCCCACGACAATTTGGTCCCGCTACCGCGGACCAAAATTCCGGGTGCCCTATTATACATCTAGGCCTCCAAAGCATGCTTTGGAGGAGCATGACTCACTGTCCCCATGACCTTCAGTCCCCATGTATTTCAACGGGAGAATGCATCAGCTCCAATTCTAAAATCGCCAAGGATATGATTTGTTTATTATTACAGCTACATTTCTAATTACATTTCCATTTCACAATTGTTGATTATGCTTAATCAACATTTTCGGAATTTCAAACATATATCAATATTTCACGATAAAAATGATTAGTTTTCTTTCTTTAAACAATTATCTCGATTTCGAGGGAAAATTATTTCTAATTTAATTTTGCGAAATAAGTATAGTCTGCATGAAAACGAACTTTAAGTTCATCTCTTATGGAAACGTATTTTGTGCTCCTGGGCTCGAACCCGGGTTTTTACAGAGATGAGAATAGTTTTCCTGGGGATTTCTGCATCTTAGATCATATTAACTCAATATATTTCTTACCATTATTTATAATATTGATTCTACTGTTTAAAAGTCATGAAAGCCTACTTTGCGTACATTTCTTATAAAAAATATAAGAACTGAATATCCCTGTGCACTTACATAATTTATGAAATCAACATTCAACAATGGCCTTAGTCGTCAAAGGGATCGGTTGTTTATTTCCTAAATGTTATACGAAATTTCAGTGTGTCTTATCAAAATCTTCGAAATTTCGCATCTATATCAGTATTTCACGACAAAAATAAGAATCTATGATCATTTTCCTTTCTTTAGATACTTCTCTTGATTTCGTAGGACCATTATTTCTAATTTAATTTTGTAAAAGAAACAACCTCTGCAGGTAACTAAAACCTATTTTACGTACATTTCTTATGGAAAAGTATACTAACTGATTATCCCTGTGCATTTATATGGGATATCTCTTGAAATCAATTTCAACAATTGCCTTGGTCGTCAAAGGGATGGATTGTTTATTTCCGAAAAAATTTTACGTCTATGTTCTCAAAGTTCTCGCAATTTCCAATTTATATGAATGATTCACGACTGAAATAATATTCTATGATCATTTTCCTTTCTTTTGTCACTTGTCTCAATTTCNTCTCTCTCTCTCTCTCTCTCTCTCTCTCTCTCTCTCTCTTCGGTCATTCTGTCCTTACACAGGTTTCAACGAAACTTTTGCCTCCACAGCATTCTATTTTGTGCATCTCTCTTCATCTCAATATATGTCCTTCCTTCTTTGATGTTTGCCAGCATTCTATACCTCCTCCTTGCTCTTTCTCTTTCCCCTTTTATTTTCCCTTCCATTATCACTTTCTGTATTCCGTTCTCCCTTAGAATGTGAGCTATCCAATTGTCCTTCCTTTTATTAATTTCTTTTAGGATATTTCTTTCTTCCTCTATTCTCCTTAGTATCTCTTCATTTCTAATTTTATCTTTCCAACTAATCTTTTCCAATCTTCGCCAGAGCCATGTTTCAAAGCTTTCTACGTACTTTTCTTCTCTCTTCTTCAAGGTCCACGTTTCGGCTCCATACAGAACAATGCCCCATATGAAGCATTTTGAAAATCTTTTCCTAGTAGCAACATTGATTTTCATTGCTGTGAGCAGTTTCTTAATTTTATTAAGTGCCATTATTCCTTGGGTAATTCTACTTTTAATTTCTGCTGTACAGTTGCCATTTTCTTCTATTAAACTTCCTAAATACTTGAAGGAACTTAGTTGTGTTAGCTTTTCTTCTGCTAACCATATATTCAAGGGACCTTTTGACTTTGCTATTCTCATTACTTTTGTTTTCATTCTATTTATTTTCATTCCATAATCTTCACTCTTATTCCATATACATTCTTTTATTTTGTGCTATTATAGCCTGATCATCCGCGTATTTGACGGATTTTATTCTCTCTCCTCCAACTTTTATCCCGCCTTCTGCCAGTAGTTTGTCTGCATACAAGTTGGACAAACATGGCGAAAGACAGCATCCCTGCCCGACTCCCATTCCTATGTTGGTTTCCTTTGTTTCCTCTTCCCCAATCCTTACTATTTTCTGATGTATGTACATTTGCTTTATTGATCTTCTGTCTTTCCAGTCTATGCCTATCTCTCCCAAGATACTTAACAAGATGTCTCACTTTACCCTGTCAAAAGCTTTTTCATAGTCAATGAAGCAGACACTCATCTCTCGGTTCAATTCTAACACCCTTTCCGATAACATCTCTCGTTCCTTTACCCTTGCGGATCCCGAACTGGTCTTCCTCTAAGTTTTCTTCTATTTTCCTTCTCATTCTTTCTAGTATAATGTTGGTTATAACTTTTCCCACATGTGAAAGAAGACTTATAGTTCTGTAGTCTTTACAGTCCTGTGCATTACCTTTCTTTGGTATCGGAACCATTATTGTTTTAAGTAAATCTTCAGGCCACTCCCCTCTATCATAGATTTTATTAATCAGATTTGTAAGCCGGTCCATACCATTCTTCCCCAAGGACTTTAGAATTTCTACAGGTATTTGATCTCCTTCAACTGCCTTCCCATTCTTCATTCTTTTTAATGCCATCTCTGTCTCCACTTTCATTACTTTTGGACCTCCATTGTCCCTCTCCCCTTCCTCATAATTTCTCAATTCTATTTCTTCTTCTCTTTTTCTGTCATTTGTACAGAATAGATCCTTTATATATTCCCTTAATGTCCTCTGCAGGTAACGAAAACCTATTTTACGTACATTTCTTATGGAAAAGAATACTAACTGATTATCCCCGTGCATTTATATGGGATATCTCATGCTCAAAAATTGCCTTGGTCGTAGGACCATTGTTTCTAATTTAGGTTTGTAAAAGAAACAACCTCTGCACATCATGAAAACGTAATTTACGTTCATCTCTTATTGAAACGTATTATGGGCTCCTAGGTTCGAACCCGGGCCTTTACAGAGATGAGAACAGTTTTCCTGGGGGTTTCAGCACCGTAGAAAGAATGCAGTTTGTTTCAGATCTCTAAGTTAAGCTGTTTCTGAGATAAATAGGGGGACGGATATCCGGACAGACAATTGCTTTTTATATATAGGATGATGATTTCTTAAACAAATCAAGTGGTTACAATCGTTAAGAAATTCCATTTGAAATTAATAAAATACCTTTTACTCTGCCGTTTTTTTATATTGCTATCAAAGCGATTCACACCGACGCAAAGCGATGAAAATAATTGCCATGTATTTATGGGAGGACAATCATTGGGACCTTCAATTTGTTTCTTTATTGAGTTACTTATTAAAGTTATTCGATAACGTGATTTCAATTCAAGTAATTCAAAGTGATTCGATTCGTTGCGTAATCATTTAAAGCCTCATCGCAAATTCAAAGAGGACGCGGATGTCCTGGTTGAGTTCCATTCTTCATTTGAGGGAACACAAACTTTAACCATTTCTCGCATTGTCATCCGCAGAAAAGTGTAAAAATAATTAGAACACAAGCGAATCATCTCAACGAGAGAAGCATCGCTTTTCTGCGTTTATGTGGATACCCGAATCAATTATTGCTAATTAATCATTTAGACTGATATCCGAGATCTCGTGTATAGTTAAATTTTTTACATTTTTGCCGCAAGAATATTTGATTTTAGTTGTTTTCTTTCACGTGAAATAGACAGAAAGAGCCGGATTCGGGAGAAACAACCATAACTATGAAGTTTCCACACTTTAACAGAGAATGGTTTTCTGCACGTATTTATTTCTGAATTGGGAGATAACGGAATGGAAAGATTTATTTAAAGAAATTGTCGAACCTTTTCCCTTTTTCTGTAATGTCTTTACTAATAGAATTCAGCGAATTTGGTCAACTGGCATCATAAATAGAATAAGGAGAAGGTTGTTTTTGAACTTTTTTAGTGTGACATTTCTCATTTAAAATTAAGTATATATATATAATTTTGTAGTTTACTAAATTATAACTTATAATTATATTAATGGCTTGGCATACTACGTAAATTGTTTCAAATTGTGTATTAAATGCTTAGATTTTGTAATAGAATTGCTTGACGCAGTGCCTTTGGGAGGTTTTCGGATGGGTTTGGATTCCCGATTACGGTTAGTGCCAGGTGGGGTGTTTTATTTTAGCCTCAGCAATGACTACCACCTGCCCAGTTGCCTTTCCATGGTTATTAGCTAGTACACATAAAAATTAATAAATTGCACAGTGCTAATACTAATATTTTGAAGATTTCCTTCCAAAATATTAATTGGCGTGCACATTAACGTGAGTCATAAAGGAAGAGTAGGACAGAGGAAAACATTTTGGAAAATGAGTTGTTTAGACAAAATTTTCATTGGATTAGTGATTAGCTAAATTTCTGGGAACTTTTTTTACCAATAAAAATTTCGTACAAAATGAGTTGATTAAATTGGAATACTTATTGTTCCTATTTCAAAATGTACTCGACTGAGATTCTTTGTTTTTCGATTAAATATTCATTGATTATTGCAACTACGATATTCATAAACAAACGATTGTAAATAAGCATATGGCAATCAAATTAATTTGGTAATTAATTAAGTTTCGCTAGCGATAAACAGACTGTGGATAGGATTGCGACTAAGTACCTGTGGATTCTGCTTTATCAGACCTTAATCCTGGCGAGAGGGGAGCTCTAATTTTAGAAGTGGAAATGTAAAGCAAGCATTCCGTGTATAAACGGTGGAACTCTGCATTCGGAGAGCTGAGCGGATTCGAATGCTTCCCCTTTAACCAATAAACAAGACGGAATAGATGGAACAATTTTCTTATTTGCTGCGGAGTGTCTTCATAAAATAGATTTCAATTTTTAAGTCGCTTTTATCATTCCTATCAACTGAGCCACGTTTAATTTTTAGCATTCTCGTTTGAAATCGGCACATTAATTCTTATTTTTGGACGAACATTTACGCATAAAATACAAAAATCAGAGATTGAAACGAAATAAAGATCAGCTAAAATTCAATATCTAAAATGCATGGACCTATATTATTAATAACATTATTACTAGTATCTTTAAGGAATGATTCACTTATATCCTCGATGTACAGAATGATTTTCATGGATACGGTCATTAATTATAATAACTTCACATTAAAGTGGTTGGACTTTCGTTCTTAATCGTTCTAAATCCAATTAAAACAATTCTTTTGGCTTTTAAGAAGCTATAAACGTGTAGAAAGTCAGAGATATATCTCAGAACGGGCGCAAACATAAAGTGTATGAGTAAGCGGGAGGTAGACATATGTAAGCAGTAAGAAAGGATAAAGTTGGGAAAATATTACTTTGAATCTATGGTGAAGTTTGTTAAATCACGAAGGATTAGTTGGTGGAGACTTGTAAGAGGAATGAGAAAGGGAATTCCGAGGATCATAATGGAAGAAGAGATTACGAGGAAAATAAAGCAAGAGGGGTCGAGAAAAAGATGGAGACAGGACGTGGAACGGGTATTAGGTTCGATAAGAATAGTGAACTGAAGGGATCAGAGAAGAGACAAATCGTACAAGAGGCTTAACTCCGACCGAGAAAAAGGGATCGTTACTTCAAACCCATGCATTTTTTTCTGCCGGAAATATAAATTCGTAACAATTCTGTTTTTAATTAAATGTTCAGTTGAAGGTCTTGCCCTTACTTAACTTTCGATTAAACTACATAACAGTGGTTTACCAATTAAGGTTTTCGCTAGCGACAGAAAGTCCGGCATGATCCAAAACTTTTAATTAGTTAGCAACTGAAATTTCAACATATATCTTTAGATTCGTGATTTATAAGTATGTATGACATCTCCTTCGCTCCTGAATTTCAATTTTTTATGATGCACTGCCAGAAAATTTCAATATAACGGAACTACTGGAAATAATAATGTGATATTATCATTTACAATTCTTCTTTAAATATGTGGTTATTATGGAGGTTTTAAAGAGAGGTTTCTGACAAGAAAAGTTACCAATCCCGGTAATTATTTGATTGTTTTTAAGTCAAAAGGACTTTGCCAACGGAGAAGTATGTTTCCCTCTAACAGTTTCGAATTCACTCGTCATTTCCGGGTAAAATATGGCAGGATCATTTGTGATTGAGTTGAGGAATGATTAGAGTCCTATGATATGTTAGAGGCATAAGAGCTCTTGTTTGAAAACCAAATTCACTCAATTCTGTTAGTCACTCTGTGAACGTCGGCAACTTATCAAAATCAAGTTCGAAGGGCTAAATTCTTTCATGGCTAAAATTTTGTTTAATTTATTTCTCGTCAGAGTATTATATTAAATGATATTGTGATGTTTTTATGATTGGAGAAAAATCACTGTCAAGCTTATCAAATACAGTCATTACTTTATTCAACTTTCTTACGATATAAGTTGAAAGTAAACTCCAAAAACCATCCAAAAGTAAACTTACGCGCTATACATATTTCAATTCCAAAGGAATACGTATAGCGCGTAAGTTTAATTTTGATGGTTTTTGGAGTTTACTTTCAACTTATAACACAACCATCAGCAGCCACCTCAGCTTATTTCTTACGATAAATAAGGTGAAAATTTCTTCTTTGGTTACGAACTATTTGACATTTCATATTAAAAAATACTTAAATAAATTCATACTCTGAAGCAGTTATTGTATTGTAGTATGTAGTAGCTGCTTTCCCCTTGAGAATTCGGAAATATTGCACAACATTATTATTCCAATGGACATGAAAAAACAACGCCTTGTCCCCTCATGAGAAGGCTGTCGCCCTAACAGTAGCCTTGAAACTCTGGACGTTCCCCAAGCGCTGTCCGCCGAGGATACTGGGGGTTATGAAGAGCTGCTGAGACGGTTGGAAATGCAGTTCGGCCAAATACATCTGGAGCAAGTCTGCCAATCCCAGACGACCAATTGCTGCCAGAAATCAAGCGACAGGAGTTCGAAGCGGACGTTGCCAGGTTGGTCCGACTCGCGTATCCTTCGGCCCCAGAATCGATGGTAGAGTGTACAAACGTTCGTAAGTGGACTTCGTGACGGAGAACTGCAGAGGTTCCTCAGATTAGCTCGTCCGAAAATGCCGCTTCGTGTTCTGGAACACGAAGCGGCAATGGAGGCCTCTCGCTGTCATGCTCGGGCCCGAGTATTTACCGAGGAGGTAGACCATGACAAATTGGTTGAGAAGATCCTTCAGCAGGTAATGAAGGTTTTGTCCAAGAAAATACAGGTGGTTCGCTGTTGGAACTGTGGTGAATTGGGCCACGTCAAGGGCGCTTGTATGCGAACCAAGGCAACTGTGGCTGCAAAGGCAAAGGGAAAACTAACTCGGGTCGATAGGAACGGGGAAGCGTCGACCAATATCACCAAGAACCCCCAAGCTAGGATGGCCTCGTTTTCCCACCATTCCGGGAACGTGTACGTCGATGGTGCCATTGATGGGAGACCTCACGCCATGCTTGTGGACACAGGATTGCCAAGACCATCGAACGCCCAGAAAATTTGAAGGATCGGAGGATGATTGGGCCAACCAGGTGGCAACTGAGTACCGCGACAGGAGAGAAGGTGGCTGTGCAAGGAGAAGCAATGGTCAGTATGATGGGAAGAGAACACTTTGACCATCCTGTTATCGTAGCTGAAATTAAAGAGGATGTCATACTGGGGATGGAAATCGTGAGAAGTCATGAATTTAAGCTAGATCTTGAGGTTAGCACAGCCGCGATAATTTCGTTCTGGATTTAGTATTGGCGGAAGAGATTGTTCGGCCAGAAAGGAACGAAACAGTCACCTTCTCCTGTCTGAAAGGCGTCGTGGATGAAGGTGTTCCGGCAGTAATTGAGAGAGGAAACGAAGACAACCAACTGGCTCGAGGGGTATTGGTGGGGAAGACGCTCTTAACCCTTTCCAGAATAGTGCCCGTGCGGTTACTCAACATCAATCAGTACCCGGTTAGCATCAAAAAGGGTTCAAAGTTGGGCACCTGCGCAACTGCCTCGGCCATCGTGAGACACGTGGACAGCGAATAAGGGTTCGAAAATACGCCGCAAGAACTTAAACAAGTCCTTTCTCAAGCCAGTAGACTCCTCTCGCCGAAACAAAAACAGGAGGCCAGCGAGTTAATAACGAGGAACCAAGACATCTTCACGACTGAGAATGGAAAGCCAGGGAAGACTAAAGTCGTGACACACAATCGATTCGGGCGAGGCGCGGCCAATCAAGCAGCCGGCAAGACGTCTACCAATGGCCAATCGAGAGGAAGCCGAGGAAATTATCAAGGGAGACGGGGTCATCGAGCCATTCAGCAGTCCGTGGGCTTCGCCGGTGGTTCTGGTGAAGAAGAAAGATGGGACCAAGCGATTCTGCGTGGATAGTGAATATTCAGCTGAATAGTGCTACCAAAAAGGACAGCTACCCGCTACATCATATCGATGACACGTTAGATACCCTTGACTTACAGAGCGGGTACTGGCAAATGGAGATGGACCCTGCCGATAAGGAGAAGACCGCGTTTACCTTCGGGAACGGCCTTTAGCACTTTACAGTCATGCCATTCGGACTGTGTAATGCCCCAGCCACGTTCGAAAGGCTGATGGAAAACGTGTTGATGGGTTTGACATGGAAGACCTTCTTAGTCTATCTGGTCGATGTCATCGTGATGGGTAAGGCCTTCGAAGGGCACCTGAGAAGCCTGAAGGAAGTTGTCCAGCGATTGAAAGGTGAAGGATTGAAGTTTAACCCCAAGAAATGACAGCTCTTTCGAAAGAGGGTCTCTTACTTGGGACACTTGGTGAGATAGGAAGGTGTTGCCGTTGATCCGGAAAAGTGGCCAATACCAACAAATAAACACCAGCTGATGGATTTTCTGGGATTTTGCATGTATTACCGACCCTATGTCCGAATGTTTGCCGATATCGCCAAGCCCCTGACAAAACTCAGCGAGCAGGGCCGCACTTTTCGTTGGGACAACGAGTCTCAGTCCGCCTTCGACGAGTTAAAGAAGAAGTAGACGACCGCCCCTTTGACTTTGAGTTTTCCCTTGGGGTTGCCGGCAACAATGATGGTTGTTATGTACAGAAGAAGTAAACAACTCCCAGGACTCTCGGAGAGATATTAAAGTGGAAGCAGTTGCATATACGCGATTTAAATATATTAGCGTTGAAAAACGTCGTGTGTACGTAAATTATTGTTAAGTAGATAAATTAGCGTTAAATAAAAGCTACAGCAGCTTGTTAGATTTGACGTTTATTTCTTTAGTTTGATGAAAGAGCCAATACATTTGCCGTTACATTATTTGCATGTTCTTAACTCGAGAAGTTAATTCGTTTCTGCGCTGTTGAATTGTAGTTGTATGGCATTCCTAGCATGCTGGTACAGAATCAAGGACTACACAATCTCTACAATTAGTCCACTGATTAATTTAATCACAAAGTTCTTATAAGCTCACCTCACGATTTTCGTTTTCAAGGAATTTGTGCCGTACATTTTCGGATGAGTTTCGACGCAAAATTACTCCGATTAATAATATTTCGAGTTTCATCGCGATAACGCGGCGAATTAAGTGGGTACTGCTCGTAGAATGTGTAATCCTTACCAGCGACAGTGTAATTGAGGATATATTAAACTATTTCACGAATTCTGCTAATTAAGCGCGTAAGGAGTGAAATGTGATTATCGGGATTACAGCGCCGTAATTAACGGTGAGCTCATCGGCGGTCCATTCCACAGCTGCCGGCGGTTGACCGCGTCGCCTCATCTTATTACCGGGACAATTATTCTTCTGGCGAACAGAAAAAGTTAGAGTCCGTCCAATTGGATTGCGCACAATTCTCGCAATTTCGTCCACCGCGTTAGTCTTCCTGAATTTCTCGATTTTTTGGTATTCGAGAAGTAATATTCCAGCGATCTTCCTTCTTGCACGGTTATTTTCACGAGTATGAATAAGTTTATCCGGGAATTGAAATGAATAGCATTAATTAAAAAAAACTTTCCTATCGGGGTATATTTTTGATACTAAAATGATAGCATTTAAAGCTCTGTTATTTTTTCTTTCAGATTGGAGAATATAATCAAAAGGAAAGACATCTTNTATAAGAACTGAATATCCCTGTGCACTTACATAATTTATGAAATCAACATTCAACAATGGCCTTAGTCGTCAAAGGGATCGGTTGTTTATTTCCTAAATGTTATACGAAATTTCAGTGTGTCTTATCAAAATCTTCGAAATTTCGCATCTATATCAATATTTCACGACTAAATAAGAATCTATGATCATTTTCCTTTCTTCTGACACTTCTCTTGATTTGGTAGGACATTCGTTTCTAATTTAATTATGTAAAAGAAACAACCTCTGCAGGCAACGAAAACCTATTTTACGTACACTTCTTATGGAAAAGTATACTAACTGATTATCCCCGTGCATTAATATGGTATAACTCATGAAATCAATTTTCAACGATTGCTTTGGTCGTCCAAGGGATGGGTTGTTAATTTCCTAAATTTTACGAATTTTCCGTGTATTTTATCAAAGCTCTCGCAATTTCGAATTTATATAAATTATTCACGACTAAAATAAGATTCTATGATTATTTTCCTTTCTTGTGACCCTTGTCTTAATTTCGTAGGACCATTGTTTCTAATTTAATTTTGTAGAGGAAACGACCCTACAACAAATAAAAGATTACTAACTGGTTCTTATTCTTCTTTGGTCATTCTGTCCTTGGGCAGACTTCAACGAAACTTTTGCCTCCACAGCATTCTATTTTGTGCATATCTCTTCATCTCGACATTTGTCCTTCCTTCTTTGATGTTTGCCAGCACTCCATACCTCCTCCTTCCTCTTCCTCTTTTCCGTTCTATTTTCCCTTCCATTATCACTTTCTGTATTCCGTTCTCCCTTAGAATGTGAGCTATCCAATTGTTCTTCCTTTTATTAATTTCTTTTAGGATATTTCTTTCTTCCTCTATTCTCCTTAGTATCTCTTCATTTCTAATTTTATCTTTCCAACTAATCTTTTCCAATCTTCGCCAGAGCCATGTTTCAAAGCTTTCTACACACTTTTCTTCTCTCTTCTTCAAAGTCCACGTTTCGGCTCCATACAGAACAATGCCCCATATGAAGCATTTTGAAAATCTTTTCCTAGTAGCAACATTGATTTTCATTGCTGTGAGCAGTTTCTTAATTTTATTAAGTGCCATTATTCCTTGGGTAATTCTACTTTTAATTTCTGCTGTACAGTTGCCATTTTCTTCTATTAAACTTCCTAAATACTTGAAGGAACTTAGTTGTGTTAGCTTTTCTTCTGCTAACCATATATTCAAGGGACCTTTTGACTTTGCTATTCTCATTACTTTTGTTTTCATTCTATTTATTTTCATTCCATAATCTTCACTCTTATTCCATATACATTCTTTTATTTTGTGCTATTATAGCCTGATCATCCGCGTATTTGACGGATTTTATTCTCTCTCCTCCAACTTTTATCCCGCCTTCTGCCAGTAGTTTGTCTGCATACAAGTTGGACAAACATGGCGAAAGACAGCATCCCTGCCCGACTCCCATTCCTATGTTGGTTTCCTTTGTTTCCTCTTCCCCAATCCTTACTATTTTCTGATGTATGTACATTTGCTTTATTGATCTTCTGTCTTTCCAGTCTATGCCTATCTCTCCCAAGATACTTAACAAGATGTCCCACTTTACCCCGTCAAAAGCTTTTTCATAGTCAATGAAGCAGACACTCATCTCTCGGTTCAATTCTAACACCCTTTCCGATAACATCTCTCGTTCCTTTACCCTTGCGGATCCCAAACTGGTCTTCCTCTAAGTTTTCTTCTATTTTCCTTCTCATTCTTTCTAGTATAATGTTGGTTATAACTTTTCCCACATGTGAAAGAAGACTTATAGTTCTGTAGTCTTTACAGTCCTGTGCATTACCTTTCTTTGGTATCGGAACCATTATTGTTTTAAGTAAATCTTCAGGCCACTCCCCTGTATCATAGATTTTATTAATCAGATTTGTAAGCCAGTCCATACCATTCTTCCCCAAGGACTTTAGAATTTCTACAGGTATTTGGTCTCCTCCAACTG